>JAHLKH010000071.1:0-121269 GCA_025526915.1 Entophlyctis helioformis | reverse complement strand
TCAAAGTACGAGGGGATCTTGGACGGCGGGTGGGCGGTCTTGATGAGATCAAAGTACGCCTCGTACATGTTGCCGTCGTATCTGCCCAGGGGCGAGTTGATGATAAAGTCGGTAAAGTTGAACGAGTCCGTGAGGGGAATGACGTCCTTGCGCAGGTCCTTGCACAGATCCGACACGCGGCCGCGGATCCAGTCGAGGTGGCGGGGCGTGAAGTAGTCGTATTGCAGGAACGGACCAGAGTTCTCGGCAATGTTGTAGAGACCGTACAGGAGGCACAGCTTCGTGAGCACGGGCTGGAGGGCAGCGGGAGCCTTGGCAACACCGTCCTTGAAGCGGTGGAAGAGGTAGCCGTAGCTGTGGAGCTTGGCGGCAAAGAGACGCGCCTGGGAGCACTGCTCGTAGGCCTCCTCCTCCTTGGTGCCAGCCTTGAGCACTCCTCAAAGTCGTCGCCAGCCTTCTTGACGACATTGCCAGCGACAAGCGAGTAAGCCTGGCCGATGGTCTCGAGGTCGATCTCGTCGACAGACTTGGCCTGGCAACGGGTCTTGAGGAGGCTCTGCAGGTCGTTCAGGTACGAGACACCGCCGGCCTGCTTCTTGCCCGCCTTGGCCTCGCGTAGCAGCCAATCAGGTAGCGACCAGCCTGGAGCGTAAGAATGGTGTTGTCGCCCTCCCATGTGCACTGCACAGCAAAGTCGCTGTAGAGCGACGCGAGACCGGCGTAGGCAGAGTAGCCGTGGCCGCCGAGCGACTGACGGCACTGGTCGATCGTGTTGAGGGCGTTCCATGTGCAGAAGGCCTTGAGACCCGCGCTGGTGCCGTGGACTTCCTTGAGGTGGTCGAGCACCTGCTGCATGTCCTTGTCGCCGGGCTTGAGCGTCTCCATACGCTGCATGAGGCTCTCGTAGATGCCCTGGACCTCGACACCGGTAAAGTGCATGGCAAACTGGAAAGAGAGCAGATCAGCGCGCAGGTTAGATAGGCGTCGACGAGCCTCCCATGCGTGGCAAGTGCACGTACAGCCTGAGCAAGGAGAGGGATAAGACGGTACTGGTGGATGACGTAGTCGAGCAATCTCGTCTCGTTCTCGCCGGACGGGCACCAAACTGGCGACGGATGGACGCGTAGCGGAGGGCAATGGTGAGCGCCTTCTTGCTGATGTTGCCCGAGTCTGTCGGGCAGATTGGGCCATGTGGGTCAGCACACGTGCTCGTCCGAGTAAGACGAGAGGCTGCAGGACAGACTTACCAACAACCATGGTGACACGGCCAGAGATGAGAGCGCCGTAGGTCAGCTGCTGGAGAGCAGGCTCGATGACCTCGCCGTTGCGCTTGACCTTGGCGTGCTTCATGAGCATGTGCGAGCGGGGGATGCGGACGTGAGTGAACTGGATCCAGCCGTTGTCGATGCCGTGACGGCCCATCTTTGCGCCAATATCGCCAATGACGATGCCAGGGAGCGTGGTGAAGGTGGCCGGGTCGCGAAGCGGGACAATGAACGACTTGACACCGTGGGAGCGGCCCTTGACGATCAGCTGAGCAAAGACGACCGAGTGGGTCGCAGTGCCGGCAGCACCACCGATCCACCACTTTGTGGCTGTCGAGCCGGGTCATCCAGCGTCAGAATCACCCGTCAGAATCACCAGTCGGAATCGACGCGAGGCAAGATCTGTGCAGCAGCCGGTTTACATACCAGTAAGCGTCGGGGTGTGGATGATAAACTCGTCGGAAGCCTCATCAAAGGTGGCAGTGGTCTCAAGACCAGCGACGTTGGAGCCCTGCCAAGATCAGGTGGACCCAGACGAGTCAGCAACATGAGCAGCGACAGACGGGTAGTGTAGAGCAACATACGTGGCCGAGCTCCGTCATGGCAAAGCAGCCCACAAGGCCGTTGAGCGTGACGGCACCCTTCTGTGCCCAGTACGAGAACTGCTCCGGAGAAGCGCTGCCCTGAAGAGCGCCAAAGAAGAGGCCTGTAACGAGCGATCGAGCGGGCGATCGAGAGAGAGAGAGAGAGAGAGAGAGAGAGGCGAGGCAGAATGAGCTTGCGTCAGATGCGCACATGCCATGCAGAGATCCGCCAGTAAGAGAGGGAGGTGACTCACCAAAGTGGACACCGACTCTGGTCCAGGTGGCGGGATCAAGCATGGTAATGACCTGCATGCGGAGTTTGAACTGGCTGACGGGCTCGTTGGCGACATAGTAAGCCAGACGGCGGACCTGGTAGTGGACGAGAGTAGGGGAATAGATCGGGGAGAGTGAGCGATCGTGTCTGCGCGACAGGTGTATGACATGTGGCGATCTGATGTCCAGAGATCAGACGGACCTTTTGCATGGTGCGCTCGCGGATCTGGGGCAGGGTGAGGTCGTGCTGGTCGATGGTCTTCATGACGGGATCACGCTCGAACTGGAGCATGATCTTTTCCTTGGTCTGTGTGGCCGGGGCGAGAGCCAAGGAGGCAAGGCGGCGAGCAGGCGATCAGGCGAGAGCGGGAGAATGGTGCATGCATGGGTGGATGGGCAGGTCATGCACGCCCACGGGCGGCAAAAGAAGGCACGCCGCAGAGGAGGGCGAATTCGCATGTGCGTGGCGAACAGGGATCGAGGAGCGCATGCGTTAGTACGAGAGCCATACAAAGCCAAAGGGCTGCAGGCCAACAGGCGGGCGGGCAGGCAGACAGCAGGCAGACAGCATGCAGACAGAAAGAGGCCAAGCAACAGACCTCTGTGATGCGCTTGCCGCCGTCCAGGAAATAGGTCATGTCGCGGATCGGGAACGACGGGTTGGCACGCTCTGCAGCAATGTCCTTGGTCGGGCTGTGTGAGCGTATGAGAGTGTGTGCGTGTGTGAGTGGATGCATGTGTGTGCCAGTGGAATGCCAGCCAGCCAGCGGCCAGACGGCAGCAACGAAGCAAGCAGCCAGCGAGCAACGAAGCAACGAAGCAAGCGAATGCATTCGTGTGCTTGTGGCAGGCAGCGCAGCCACGCACAGCGACGCTTACCTTGGCGGCGGCGGCGGCGTGCGCACGGGGCGGGAGCCAGAGCCAGAGCCGGACGCGCTGCTCATGTGCATGGCGGGGGCCGACGACGACGACGACGACGACGACGCCGGGTCGGGCACGGCAAAGTGCGACGAGAGGGCCTTGATGCGATCCATGGGATTGAGGCTGCGGGGAGAGTTGCGGGTGTTGCGGGTTGGCGGATCAGGCGTGGGTGTTGGCGGATCAGGCGTGGACGGAGCGCGCCAGCCGTCGCCTTTTATGGCGCGTGGGCCGCCGGTGACTCAGGGCGAGCTGGCACCCGGCACGGCCGCCTGCAATGGTTTCCGCGCCCGGTCACGCGCGGCTGCGGCTGTCGGCGGCCGGCTGTTGGCGCGTGAAAGCGTGCGACATGTGCGACATGTGCAGGGGGGCGTCCGTGCCAGGCAGCCTGCATGCATGCCTGCATGGCATCCCTTCGCACCAGCCAGCCAGCCAGCCAGCCGTCCCTTCGCGCCAGCCAGCCAGCCAGCCAGCCAGCCAGCCAGCCCGCCAACCCGGCCAGCCCGACTTGGCGATCGCTCGCTGCTGATCTTGCCCCGCCCGCCATGAACGCTGCGGCTCCGGCAACATCCACAGCGACAACGGCCACGGCCACGGCGACAAGCGACACGCACGATGCGCTGCTGCGCCGTGTCGACACCCACATCGAGGGCCTGCTGTCCAACCTGTCGCTGGTGCTGTCGGCCGCCGCCCTGGCCCCGCCCGCACTCCAGCAACGGCGCCAGCGTCCCGGTGCGCCAGCGTCCGCCGCAGCATCACAGACGTCTGGACCAGCATCGGCCGCGCAGGAACCGCACAAGATCAAGACTGCGCACGACGCTCTGGTCGCAGAGGCCGCCACGGCCAACATGGCCCGCGCCGTCGAGACGCTGCTCGGTCTGACGACGGAGCTCAAGCAGACGCTCATCCTCAACGACTTTGCGGCCCTGAATGCCCAGATGCTCGCCAGGCACCAGACGCTGTCCAACCAGACGCGGATATCCAGGCAGACGCTGGCCGAGATGCGCTCGGATCTGGCCGCCGTCGAGCTGCAGCTGTTTGAAGCCCTGCATTCGCCGCTTGCATGACATGCGCCTGCCACTGGACTGTTGCTGGCAATGCAGGACCAGAACCACACACACACTTTGTTCATTGGGATGCCTTCAGCTACACACAAGACAGATCGCTCAGACGGCATTGACGTTCAGGCCCATGCGCGCAGTGGCCTTGAGACGGTCGACCACGACGCCAAGAATGCGTCCCACGATCGTGTCGCGCTTGAAGAAGCCCGCGCGCTGTGCACCTGCCCACAGCGCCAGCAGCAGAGCCACGAGCAGAGCCGCTGGGATCGCTGCTGCCAGCCGGCCACGGCCAGCCACGACAGCACGTGCACGGCGGGCCAGAGTGCGAACCGTCGACGATGCTGTGGATCCGGCCTCGCGAGACGCTGGCGTGTGGTTTGATGACGATGACGTGCGTGTCGAGACAGCCACTGCTGTCGCTGTGCTAGCAGTAGCAGTAGTGGCAGCAGAAGAAGACACAGACGTGGCAGCCTCGGCCTTTGTTTTGCCTGTCTGCGGCTGCGATTGCGGCGGCACCTTCTGCTCGGCTTGCTTTGTGTGGTTTACCTGGGCGGCTGGCAAGACAACAGCTTTGGCGGCTTCCTGGCTGGCATGCACAGCAGTCTGCGCCTCGTTCTCGAGTTTGTGCACGTGGTCCATCAGAAGCTGCACGAGTCGCAGCCAGATCTGAGTGAGTGGACACATCCAGCCGATCGCAGCAAGACCCATCCCATCCCATCCCATCCACACACGCAGACACACACGCCAGATCTTACCTGCCTGTGGTTGGCAGCCAGAATGGTGTTGTATCTGAGAAACTCGGTGCCAGCGGCGTGGTCTCCCATGCCAGCGAGTGCCAGAATGTACAGCTCGACCACACGCTCGTAGTTGCGGCGGGACGGCTGCATGCCCAGCGCCGCCTCGTTGAAAAAGTCGTCGCTCTTGCCGGCGAGCCACACCTCGACCGTGTCGCGGGCAGCCCGGAACGCCTTGGCCTTGACCTGCGTGAGCGTGCTGGATGTTCACCGGCGGGTCAGCTCCGGCGTAGCAGTGGTTGGCAGCGGTACGCAGCGACGATGCAGACGCAGAGCACGCATACCCGAGCAGCAGGACGTCTTCAGAGAGCATCTCGATGCCGCCCGCCAGCAGACAGGCACGCTCCCACTCGGGCTCCCAGCGGCCCTGCTCACGCGCCAGGCGAAGCAGCAGCAGCAGCAGCATGTTCAAGTCGGCCGGCGGCAGGTCCAGCCCTTGCGTGCCGTCTGTCGGGTGCGCCTGCCCCTCGTGCTGTGCCTGCTGTGCCTGCTGCGTCTTGGCGGCAGCGGCCAGCAGCGACTCGCACACCTCGCGGCACTCGTTGAACCTGCGCTGCACAAACAGCGCCGATGCGTGCTCGAGCTGGCGCTTGGCCGTCGGCAGCGGGCCGTCTGCTCGGGCCATCGCGTCAATCGTTGGCGGCAAACCCAACAACAATCGCCATGGCAGACACCGCAGCCCCGCCCGACGCCTTCAAGTGGGTCGTCAACCTCTCGGGCAGCACCGAGGGCCAGCAGTTTTACTTTATCACCGACTCTGGCGTCGTGGGCTTTGTGCAGGTGCGTCTGCCGCTTCCTGTCTGCTGCTGTCAGTCGCCTGCTCTCAGTCGCTCGCCGTGGCCGGTGGCGTCGTGCGTGTCCATGCAGCGACGCTCTGCGTCTGCCTGCATGTGCCTGTCTGCGTCTGTCTGCGTCTGCCTGCTTGCGTCTGTCTGCCTGCGTCTGCCTGTCGGCCAGCCCCACTGACGCCAGCCTCTGCTGCCTCCAGCTGGTCTACTCGACCATGAACAGGTGACCACTGCATGCATGCATCTGTCTATCCATGCAGCCATGCAGACATGCAGCCATGCATCCTGCGCTGCTTGTCCAGCTGTCGGCCGATCTGCTGGCTGTCGTACTGCCGCTCACCGCATGCTGCATACACTCTCTCTCCCTCACTCACCACATGCGCACCCGCAGCTGGAGCCACTCTACCCAGGTCAGTGCCTTGCCGCATCAATATCTTGGCGATCGGCCTGCCAACCATTGCTCCGTCCCGGCGTCACGCCTTGCCCCGCATTGCTGACTGACTCGTGGCTGGCATCCAACCCGTCACAGATCACCGCCCGCATCTACCTGCCTGACAACACGATCAAGTGCAAGGCTCCCAGCGGAAACGCTGGTGGGTTCAAGCTGTCCGACGACCGTCTGTCCGTGTCGGCCAGCGGCATCATCAGCATCACGCACAAGCCGGATGCCGGCGGCCCTGCCCCGTCCTACAAGATCACCTTCAACAGCCCCGGCGAGATCGACATTGACATTGACGTGGCCGGTCTGGTCAAGCCTCTGCAGCTCGACGGCGGCAAGCGTTTCCACTCGCCTGGCAACGAGGCCAACGGGTACATTGCCGCGCGCTTTGTGGCCAAGACCAAGATCTCTGGCAAGATTGTCGTGGACGGCAAGTCCTACGATGCTGCTGGATACGGCCACTACTCGCACGTTGTCCAGTCGCCTCCCCAGAACATTGCCCGCTGGAACTTTGTAAACTTCCAGAACGCGACCGACGCGCTCATGCTCTACCAGGTGTGTCTGGCATGGGTCTGCGGTGCAGCCACTTGCCCGTGGACGCCATACTCATCCAGCTCACACACCTGCATCCATCCTCTACTCGCCGGGTATGGCAGTACCAAACACCCAAGGGCAAGTACGCGCAGGACCAGGTCAGCCAGGGCACGCTGATTCTCAACAACGAGATTGTTGCCATCACCGTCAACAACCACACGATCTTCCACGGCACGTACCTGGACGACTTTTCCGGATACCGCGTGCCCACGAGCCTGACGCACGTGTGGGAAGGCACCGCCCTCGACGGCGAGCCCATCAAGATTGTCATGGACCTCAACCTCAAGCGCATGGTGGAAAAGATCAACGTGCTGGGCGAGCTGCCCTTTTTGCTGCGCAAGTTCATCGAGGCGTTCATCACCAAGCCGTTTGTGTACCAGTGGGTCGAGGACACGGAGATCACCGTCACCAAGGGCGGCAAGGAGTCCAAGATCAGCGGCCGTGTCCACCACGAGAACACGTTCTTGTACGAGCTTGAGCAACCGTAGACTCGCTCGGCGTGCATTGGGCAAACGTCTGTTCCTTTTCCAGTGGGATTGGATCGCGTTGCGTGGGAATGAAGTAGCCGGTACATGAATGACAGTCGCCCGTCCAGTGCAGCGGGAATGGACACGCAATCGACTTTAGTCAGAGCGCCAAAATGAAGATGACGGTTGATGTACAAAAAGGAAGAGTGGGAAAGACGGGGCAACGGTGTGGGGGTTGCGGGGGCGTGACAGTGTTGCTCAACGGCCCCAGGTCCAGGGATGGATGATGGCCAGCGCAATCAGGCTGAGAACAAGCAGAATGACAAAGATCCACCACTTGCACGACCGCGACCGCTTCTGATAGTTTTCGGCTTGGCGCAGCTCGGTTGTGGCACCCTCGACGTTGATGGAGACGGTATTGACGTTGGTCTCGATGTTGTCTGTGGCGCGTGGCAGGCTGTGTGGTGAGCGATGAAAGCCGAGAAAGCCGAGAAAGCGGAGAAAGCCAAGCGGGCCAACAAACAAGCATGCGGGACTCACCGAGGAGATATTGCTGCTCGTTGACGAGCGTGCCGAGATCTCGGAAGATCTCGTTGACTTCCTGGATCGACTTTCCAATGCCGATGATATCCTGCTCACGCTCTTCAATGAGCGCCTCGTTGTAGTCAATCTCTGCATCAAGAACGCGCAGCTGGGAGAGTCTGCACAGGACATGGCTGTCAGTCAGCCGTGTGGTCTATGCGGGGGTGTTCAAGGCAGGATAGACATACTGCTGGGCTTGACCCAAGAGCGGCTCGTTCTCGTTGCCATCGTCATCAGCACTGTAGGAGCAAAAGTGGTCAGCGGCGAAGAGCGGATTGCGTGCAGGAGCCGACTCGCGAGACTCACGCGTCCATTGCCTGCTGTGCACGGGCCTTGCTGACAAACTCGCGGGCCTTTTCGGCGGCGATCTTGGAGACGGCCTGGAAGCGCTTGAGGACCTCTTCAAAGTCCTTTTGCAGCTTCTTTTGTGTGATTCTGATCTGGCGCTGCTTGCCACAGGTTGCAACGGTCAGTGGTGTTTGGATGGCCACCGCGCAATCCACCAGGCCAAGCATACATCTTCTTCAGTCGGCTGGATCGCCATCACACGCTTGACGTCGATGGTCGTTGCTTTGATCATCTCACGAGTCCGCTCGGTGGTGTCATGTCTGTGCAACCACGAGCGAGTGAGCAGACTGAGACGAGCGGAGATGCATGACATGACGGACAGGCAGGCAGACAGGCAGACAGACAGACAAGGACAGAACGAGTGGCTGGCTTACAGCTGTTGGCGCATCTCTGGAGAGTCTCTGGGGCCGCCAAAGAGACCGACCAAGCGCTGGATGGTGGCGACGTTGCTGGAAATCTGGAAGATGGAGTTGGACACCGAGTCCCACAGCTTGCGGAATGCAGCAGAGGGGTCTGTGAGCGAGAGCAGCAGACGGGTGAGTGCCGGGGTTCTGGCGTCGGCAAGACAAGGACAGCAGCAGCAGCACACGAGGCAATGAGCAGGGCCGTCGCACCAGAGGTCGACAGCAGCGAAGCGTCGTTCATGGGGATGCCATAGGAGCCAGAGCCGGAGCCGGAGCCACCAGGGCTGGCGGCCGACGCTCCAGCTGCTCCACGAGAGCCCAGGCCGCTCGGCCCAAAGCCAGCAGACGGGCCGCCGAACGCACGGCTGCTCGAGCCAGACGCTTGACTAGACGCTTGGGCAGACGCTTGGCCCAAGCCGCCCTGGCCCCGCACGCCAGCCGCCGAGGAGGATGCACCGTAGTCTGCAAAGGACATGAGCCGGTTGTGGATTGGATGGCCAAGTGGGGAGGTCCGATTGAATGTGGTTTTATTGTGGTGGGCAGTGATATTACGGGCTACTTCTTGCGGCTGTACAGGTTTGTGAAGCCGTCCTTGAGCTCCTGCGATGGGCAGCATGCCAGCATGTCAGCATGGCAGACGGGCAGTGTGAGAGCCGATCCAAGCATGCAGGAGCCATGCAGGCGGGCGAGACCCACCTTGAAGAAGACGGCCAGAAACTGGCGAGGGAACATGCAGAGTCAGCCAGTCAGTCAGTCAGAGAGAGTCAGACGGCCGGCCGGTGCAGCGGACAGGTCGACAGACAGCACACGGCATACCGAGTCTGGTTCGATCAGCGGCGGCCGTTGTGCCTGGTGCTGCTGGTATTGGTTGAACTGCTGGCCGTGCGGATGTTGGTGCTGCTGGTTTGCCATGCGCCGTGCGGCTGCATCCATTCCATTCCATTCCATTCCAAGCAAGTCAGTCAGGCAGGCAGGCAGTCAGGCAGCCAGCCAGGCAGGACACACAAGGCAGGACAAACAAGGCAGACGCACCGTCCGAGATGCCCGACTGTGTTCTGTGGACAAACTCCTGGAAGAGCCTGTTCTCGGAGATGACCTTGACGAGATACTGATGCACGGCCTGGCGCCAGGGCAGGTGATTCATTGTGCGGGTTGCGGATGCAGAGGCAAGGTGTGCGGGACGCTGCGATCCGAGATCCAGGCAGCGGCGGCGGTCGATGAGCTGGACAGACGGGAGGGATGGGCCAGGTGGAGGTGCAGACGGCAGGGACGGCAGGGACAGCAGGGACAGCAGGGAGCGTTGGATCTGGCCTGGCCCGAGAGTCCTCGTGGCTCTGCAGTGTTCTGCCGTGTTCGACGAGCCCCAAACTCCGATGGCCTGCCAGCGAACGTCGTCGAACACACGCGGGACACACGAGGAACACCGTCGAAACCGGCCGTCGTATAAAAGAGCACGCACAGCACGCAGCCCCGCTTTCCCCCAGAACCAACAGTCTCAATCCACCGCAGCATGTCGCAGGAAACGTTTGCCTTCCAGGCTGAGATCAGCCAGGTGCGTCTGTCTGTCTGTCTGCTTATATGTGGTTGTGCAGTGCCTGTCTGGCTGCGTGTGCCTGTCTTGCTGTCGCTCTGTCTGTGCAGTCGGCTGTCTGCGTGCTTGTCGCTGCCGGTCGCTGCCGGTCGTTGTGTGGCCTGCCCGCTCGAGCCGTGCCAGCAGCCTGCGTGCCTGCGTGGTGCTGTCGTGCGTGCCTGCGTGCAGACTGTGCCTGCCTGGCTGTCCAGCGACCGACGACCGCCCGCACTGGCACCAGCCCAGCCGCCTGCACAGGCACCGGCAACCGCCCGCCCGCTTGGCAGCGCTGGCTGATCATGCAACGTGACTGACGTGCCCCGCCTGTCTCACACTCTCGCCCGCCGTGTCGCTGTCTCGTGCTCGCCGTCTCACACTCTCGCCGTCTCACTCTCTGGCCGCCTGCAGTTGATGTCGCTCATCATCAACACCTTCTACAGGTCCGTCTACAGCCCCCCTGTCTGCCACTCCCCTGTCTCTGCCCCTTGAACTGTCTCTTTCGCCCTGCCCCTGCTCGCCTTTCCTTGCCCGTCCGATCCCCCGCCATTTGTTCCACAACATTCCGACCGCTTCTGCACTGCGTCTGCACTGCTTCCGCCCCCCGCGTGTCTGCCTCCGCCCCTCCCATCCCCCCCTGCCCCCGGTCGCTACATATCCCCGTCTCCTCCGACGCTCCTGCTGACCCGCCACGACCTGCTGCTCCACTCCACATTTACTTCCAACAGCAACAAGGAGATCTTCCTTCGTGAGCTCATCTCCAACGCCTCGGATGCTCTCGACAAGATCCGCTACGAGTCGCTCACCGACCCGTCCAAGCTCGAGTCGGAGCGCGACTTCTTCATTCGCATCACCCCCAACAAGAACGGCAAGGTCCTCGAGATCCGCGACTCGGGTATCGGCATGACCAAGGCCGACCTTGTCAACAACCTCGGCACCATTGCCAAGTCGGGCACCAAGGCCTTCATGGAGGCTCTCCAGGGCGGCGCCGACATCTCCATGATCGGTCAGTTTGGTGTCGGCTTCTACTCGGCCTACCTCGTCGCCGACAAGGTCGAGGTCATCACCAAGCACAACGACGACGAGCAGTACATCTGGGAGTCTGCCGCCGGCGGTTCGTTCACCATCACCCGCGACACCGTCAACGAGCCCATTGGCCGCGGCACCGTGCTCCGCCTCTTCATGAAGGAGGACCAGCTCGAGTACCTCGAGGAGAAGCGCATCAAGGACATTGTCAAGAAGCACTCCGAGTTCATTGGCTACCCCATCCAGCTCGTCGTCGAGAAGGAGGTTGAGAAGGAGGTTGAGGACGAGGAGGCCGTCGAGGAGGCCAAGGACGAGGACGAGGACAAGCCCAAGATCGAGGAGGTCGACGAGGAGGCCGAGGCTGCCAAGGCCGCCAAGAAGACCAAGAAGGTCAAGGAGATCACCAAGGAGACCGAGGAGCTCAACAAGACCAAGCCCCTCTGGACCCGCAACCCCGAGTCCATCTCCAACGAGGAGTACGCGTCGTTCTACAAGGCCCTCACCAACGACTGGGAGGACCACCTGTCGGTCAAGCACTTCTCGATCGAGGGCCAGCTCGAGTTCCGCGCGCTCCTGTACATCCCCGGCCGTGCTCCCTTTGACATGTTTGAGGGCAAGAAGAAGCGCAACAACATCAAGCTCTACGTGCGCCGCGTCTTCATCATGGACGACTGCGAGGACCTCATCCCCGAGTGGCTCAACTTCATCAAGGGTGTCGTCGACTCGGAGGACCTTCCCCTCAACATCTCGCGTGAGATGCTCCAGCAGAACAAGATCCTCAAGGTCATCCGCAAGAACATTGTCAAGAAGGTGCTCGAGATGTTCTCTGAGATTGCCGAGGACAAGGAGAACTTCAAGAAGTTCTACGAGGCCTTCTCCAAGAACATCAAGCTCGGCATCCACGAGGACGCCACCAACCGCGCCAAGCTCGCCGACCTCCTCCGCTTCCACTCGACCAAGTCTGGCGAGGAGATGACGTCGCTCAAGGACTACATCACCCGCATGCCCGAGAAGCAGAAGAACATCTACTACATCACCGGCGAGTCGCGCGCGTCCGTCGAGAACTCGGCCTTCATCGAGGTGCTCAAGAAGAAGGGCTTCGAGGTGCTCTTCATGGTCGACCCCATTGACGAGTACGCCATCCAGCAGCTCAAGGAGTACGACGGCAAGAAGCTCATGTCGTGCACCAAGGAGGGCCTCGAGCTCGAGGAGGACGAGGAGGAGAAGAAGCACTTTGAGGAGCAGAAGGCCGAGTTTGAGCCCCTGTGCAAGCAGATCAAGGACATTCTCGGCGACAAGGTCGAGAAGGTCGTCATCTCGAACCGCATCGTCAACTCGCCCTGCGTGCTCGTCACTGGCCAGTACGGCTGGTCCGCCAACATGGAGCGCATCATGAAGGCCCAGGCTCTCCGCGACTCGTCCATGTCGTCGTACATGGCGTCCAAGAAGACGCTCGAGCTCAACCCCGACAACGCGATTGTCAAGTCGCTCAAGGTCAAGGTTGACGCTGACAAGAACGACAAGACGGTCAAGGACCTCACCTTCCTCCTGTTTGAGACGTCGCTCCTCGCCTCTGGCTTCTCGCTCGACGACCCCTCGAGCTTTGCCGGCCGCATCCACCGCATGGTCAAGCTTGGTCTGTCCATTGACGAGGATGCCGATGCATCCATGGACGCTGCCCACGACGACCTCCCTCCCCTCGAGGACGTCGAGGTTGAGTCCAAGATGGAGGAGGTCGACTAAACGCTCAAGTGCGCGCGCGATATCCATACATTGCCCCCTTGCTGCGCCGACTTGCACTCTTTCTCTATCCCCCCACACACGTCTCGCTTGTGCACACTCAATGAATCTCTGAGACTATCATTACACACATGCACCTCGCGCTGTCCATATCGAAAGTGACAATCATCAACTTGTCGCGTTGGCTTCATTCACCCGTGTGCATCCGTCTGTCTCTGTGCCCGCCCGTCCGTCTGGCTGTCCATTGGCACACCACCGCTTACTCTTCCAGCGTGCCAAAGTACCTGCAGCCAAAGTCGCCGAGGCCCGGGATGATGTACTTGTTCTCGTCCAGACCTTGGTCGATCTCGGCGGTGATGATCTTGATGTTGGGGTGGGCAGACAGCACGGCCTCGATGCCCTCTGGGCAGCAGATGAGGTTGACGAACCTGGCGCATCCCGTCGGCAGTCAGCCAGTGCAGTTCTGTCCGACGGACACGCGCCAGTCTGCCGACTTACAGGATGCGGTTCTCTTGCACACCGTGGCTGAGAAGCACCTCGATGGCCTTGTTGGCCGAGCCGCCCGTTGCTGCATGCACCTCTGTCAGCCCTCACACGCGCACACACAATGCATGCACGCACTCATGTCCCTGTCCATGTCCATGCCACGATCCATCGCAGCTCACCGAGCATGGGATCCAGCAGCAGACAGAAGCGCTGGTCGACATCGCCCGGCAGCTTCGAGTAGAACAGCTTGGGCTGGGCCGTGTCCTCGTCCCGCTGGATCAGGATCTTGCCGATGCGCACAGAGCGGCAGCAGTCGCGCAGGCCCTGCTCCATCGCCTCGCCCGCACGCAGGATGGAGATGCCGCAGATCTTGCCCTCGGGCACCAGGCCGGCGTACGTTGCACCCTGCGGGGTTGTGACGGACGTCTCGGTGAACGGCAGATGGTTGAGCGCTGTTGTTGCACGGCACGAGTGTCAGCTGGCTGGTGGTGCTGCTGTCGGTGCGTGTATGCGCCTGTGTGTGCGTCTGTGTGTGCGTCTGTGTGTGCGTCTGTGCGGGCAGGAGACTTGCCTTCTTCGACGAGGTAGCGGATGACTCTGTCGCCTGCGGCAGGTGGCCGTTGCGAGCATCGGTTGGTGAGTGTCACACGGCCGTCAATGGCACACAGGCAGGGTGGTCGTTGAGCCAGCGGCACGGCCGACTGGACAGACAGCGCAACGCAGCGCAGCGAGCAGAGGCACGCACTGTAGAAGATAAAGTCGCCGCGGGCCGTCGTCTTGTCTCGGATGATGGACATGAGCGACCGCAGCTCGGCGGTGGGCTCAAGGACATGCACGTTGTTGGTCATGGCGGCCGTCGGGTTTCTCGATCTCGGTCAAAACACCAGCCAGGCAGCGGCGACGTGATGGACGAGCAGGCGTCCGCGGCGGGCAGCAGCATGCACAGAGAGTGCGCCGACGGCAGCGGCAACGGCAACGGCAACGGCAACGTTAACGGCAATGGTCCAGACAACGGCAGCGGTGCTGGCTATGGCGATGCGTCTCGCACACACAGCCCTGATCAACAGCATCGAAGCGCCAACGGCAGCGTCAACGGAAACGGCAACGACGACCATGGCGACGCAGACGGACCACACGGCCAGCAGGAGCACGCACATCCAGATCCAGCCCAAGAGTCTGGGCTCACGGCCCAAGACTCTGCCATTCAGAGCCTGCTCCACAGCAGCGAAGAGTGAGTTGGCCGTGGCTCGGCTGCCTGACAACCATCACGTCCGTGACTGATGGAATAAGCTGGCTTGCGATGTTGGGGACCTGCACACGGATCTTGGCAGCTATGTGCTCGTGTACAGCGCATGGACGGTCCTCAACAACCAGATGAAGCAGGCAGAGCAGGACATCCGGCGGCTGACCGAGCTGCGCGAGTTTGCACTCGCAGACCCGCAGCAGTTTGTCAGCGACTTTGCGAACAAGGTGTGTGCCGATGTCTGTAGAATCGTTGCTGTGGATGGATGGATGGCTGGCTGGCTAACCACGGATCCACAGCGCATCGGGCCACTGCCACGAGCACAAAAGGTCCTCGCTTCGCCATATGTCGATCTGTCAAAGTTCCAGCCATCCCGGCAGCGACAATCCGCCAGGCTAGGTATGCAAGAGGGCGTCTGCTGCATCCATCTCGCGTTCTGGACTGGCCGACTGACACGTGTATGCATGGACACCATAGACTATCCATACAGACGGCCAAGAATGCCGTTGCTGCGCGGCACAGCGCCTGCCGACACGCAACCCATTCCAATGGCCGTCACATCGTCGCTCGAGTCGCGTGCAACGTCGCCACAGCAAGCAGCGGCACAGGATGCGCCAACAGCTGCAGACACTGCAGAAACCGGCGACGCCGACGACGACTCCAACACCAAGGTTGTACGATCGCGGACGCCTTGGTCGCAAGATGAGATTGTAAGCATGGCAGCAGGGCTCGCTTGCAGTGTGCGTTGCCAATGGACTGAGTGCTTGTGTTGCGGGCCACAAGGAACGACTGCGGCACTTGCTGGAAGCGTTTCCGCCCGACTGTGCGCCACCCATGGCCAGATGGCGTCTCATTGCCAACGAACACGGCACGCGCACGGCGATGCAGGTACGCATCCTTGGTCTGCATCTCGCAATCGTCTTGTTGGCTCAAACACTCACACTTGCACACGTCATGCCAGATTTCTGGATACGTGCGGTACGTCTCACCGCAATCATCGGCACCCGATAAGAAAAAGGTGTGTGATGCCGGCACTGTGCTTGCTTCGCGTCGGCCAAGCTCACGCTCGTCTTGTCGCCACCAGAAACAGAAACGCGACAGCGACGGGTCGGTAAACGACGCTCCGGCAGCTCGCCCTCGACGAGCTGTGTCGGGGATGCAGTACATGTTTCAAAAGTCAGACATTGCCATGCCAGACTCGGATCCCGAGGACGCGGAAACCGCTGCCCCGCTGCCTGTGCGGCGTCGCTCGATTGTTGGCGCCGGTGCAATGGGTGCGGGCGGGCTGCCGTTGCTGCACGTGTCGGACCCTGTGCACCATGGATTCAAGTGCGATGCATGCGGGACAGAGCCCATTGTCGGGCGGCGGTGGCAGTGTCGCGAGTGTCCAGAAGACATCCAGGTCGATCTGTGCGACGACTGCCATCCGACTGGCTACGAGACGGGTAAATGGAGTTGGTGGCACGATGTGCTGCACGTGCTGATGGTGCGTGGCGCTGACCGCACTGGATGCGACAGAGACGCATTCCAAGCACCACACGTTTGATGCAATCGAGACGCCAGAGGCCGTGCAAGGAGCGCCAGACGACTACTCGTACCTTGGCTTCTGAGACTGCCCCTGATGGCACTGTAAATAGATGCATGCATAGATGCCAGCCAGCCTTTTTTATTGGCAGCGCAGATGGCGTTCAGGAGCGGATGGCCCACTTGAGCGTCTTGCCAGCACGGAATGGCACTACCGAGCGAGGCACGCCTGCATCGTCCGTGTAGTGGAACTCGGCGGGCACCTGCTCAGTGCCGGCGACGCCCTCTTCAATTCTCACGAGAGTGACAAGGTCCGCGGATGCCGGAGCTGCGATGCCGTAAAACTCGCGGCCAAAGCGCGATGCAAAGCCGCTCAGCTGGTCCAGCGCGCCAAACGACTCGAGGATCGTGGCCAAGTACGGCAGCACGTGCGGCGTGACAAACACGCCAGCCGCTGCAACGGCCGACTCTTTGGTGTGGCGCGGGTGCGGCGCCGAGTCGGTGCCCAGGAAGAACCGCGGGTGGCCCGACTTGATGACGGCGCGGAGCGCGTCGCGGTCGTGCGGGAACTTGGCCACGGGCTTGCAGAAGTGGTGGCACTGGCCGGCCCAGTCGTCGACAATGAGGTCGAGATGGTGCACGGTGATGGTGCAGCCAACGGTCGGGCCGAGCGACTTGACCTGTGCACGCATGCACGCATGCGGGGTGGAGATGGCACGAGAATGAGTACAACGAGCAGCTGCTGCGAATGTGTGGCTCGGCAGCGACTTGCCATTTCAACGGCCGCCTGCGTGGTGGCGTGCTCGAGCACAATCTTGAGGTTGGGGAAGTCGGTGTGCAGCTGCTTGAGGTGCTTGAGGAACCGCTCCTCGGCATTCAGCACGCAAATGTCCTGCGCAGCAGCAGCAGCAGCAGCAGCAGCAGCAGCAGCAGCAGCAGCAGCAGCAGCAGCAGCAGCAGCAGCAGGGGCTTGTCAGCATCAACCATTCGCCGCACGTGCAGCCATCCGCGTGACGCCTTGCTGCACTCACGTTGCTCGGGTCGCTGGGAATCTCGCCGTGCAGGTTGAGCACCATGCCCACCTCTTCCATGGCACGGAAGATGTCGTAGTACACCGTGTACGACTCGATGCCCGAGTCGCTGTTGGTGGTCACGCCGCGGGGGTAGCTCTTGACGCCTGCAGCCATCCATCCATGCAGCGAACGAGCGAGCGAGCGTGGTGTCAGCGACAGACTCACGACGCTGCTGCAACGGCTCGCACCAACCCACCCTTGATGCCGGCCTTGGCCGCCTTGCGGATCTCGTCGGGCGTCAGGTCCGGGTTGAGGTACAGCGTCATGAGAAACTCGACGCTGGGCGACAGCGCCTGCAGCTGCGCCTTGTATGCCAGCGCCTCGTCCGTGGTCTTGATCGGCGGCTGCAGGTTGGGCTGCATTCGCCGTCGCATTCGCCGTCGCACCAGTCGTCGCATGCGGTCAGCCGCTGCTGCAGAGACGGGGGCGGCACAGGTGATATGCTCACCATGACGTAGGCCAGACGGCAGCCGCCCTTGGTCAGGAACGGCGTCACCGTGCGCATGAGTGCGCCTTGGCGGAGGTGGACATGGAAATCGTCTGCGGCCGGCACGCTCAGAGTCGTCATGGTTTTGTGGTGAAAAGATATTCCAAGTGCTCGCGTCGACTTGTTGGCAACAATCCGACAGGGCTCTCTGCCCTTCAGCGCGCTGCTTGTGTGCCCAGAGCTCTGACTGGATCAACACTGTGCACCATTGCATGCCGTGTCGGTGCATGTCCCACATTCTCGTTCGTTGCAATGGCACTTGTTGGACAATCGCGTCGAGTGGATCTTGTCCTCACAGCCACAAAGCGAGCAAGCGGCTGTGACGATGACGACAACACAGATGCAGCAGCAGCAGCCAGCGACGAGCATGTGCGCCGTCTGCAGAGCCAGCTGCAGAGCACAGACGAGCAGGTCGTTGGAGCGAGTGGCAGCCAAGCCGTCGAGCCAGGGCAGTCAGGACAGCCAGCAGCAACGACTGCCCAGCCAGGTGTGCCTCGCTATGTGGTGCCGCCAGCCACCGGCGACCTTGCGTACGGCAGCAGCCACTGGGACCGCAAGCCCGCCGAGATCCACGCCATCATCCTCAAGCACGCCGACCCGCTCACACTCTTCGTCAACGGCATGCTCGGCGACACGGCCGCATTCGACGAAGCGACCAAACTGGAGCTGTGGATCGATGCGTTCAAGATGGACTGGCAGGGTGATCTGGCACTGCTGCCTGACGTTAGGCTGACGGCCGACAACGGGCTGTTGCACGCACACTCTCGCTCGATGTACGGCCGTCTCTGCAAACGCTTTCCGCGGTGCACCCAGCGCTTCTGTGCGGGCTCAGAAGCAAGCGGCAACAACTACGTCATATCGCTCAACCACCTTTACTTTGACAGCCGCCGACTGATGCTCATTCCCATGCGGCACGGCTGGTTCGATCTGGTCGACTTTACGTATCCGATCGCACTTGCTCGCATGTCGATCCGCTTTGGATGCCTCGACCTGCTCAAACATCTCGACAACAAGTACAACACACTCAAGGACTGGATGGTCAGGCAAGCTGCGACAAGCTCGTACTGGTACAAAGCAGTTGATCAGGCAGCCTGCTATGGACATCTTGATGTTGTGCAGTTCTTGCTTGATCTCGGTGTGACGGGATGCACGGAGTGGGCCATGGATCACGCGGCTGAAAACGGCCATCTTCATGTCGTCAAGTGGCTTCATGCCAACAGAACCGAGGGGTGTACGACCAATGCGATGGATTGGGCGGCTCGCAGTGGCCATCTGCATGTCGTCAAGTGGCTTCTTGCCCACCGTACTGAGGGCTTTACATACGAAGCACTCATCGAGAGCAAGACGGACAACATCGCTACCACCCTGATCAAGAGCCTGACACTGGAGCAACGAGCCAGCATGGCTGATGCGATTACTCGGTATCGTGTTGGCTACAACCAAATGCGCATTCCTCGCATACTCGCCTTGCTTGAGCAACCATCTGCTTGAAAGCCACCAAATGACAACCATCTTCAGCCATTGTTGCAGGCACCATCCGATGACCGTCCAACTTGCCATGGCGAGGCGTGTTGCATCCATTGACGCACGACCAAAGCCAAACCATGCCGCCTCCTACTGGCGGCCAACTGGCAACTGTGTAGAATGGAGCAAGATGCTCCATTCTGATGAAGATGCCAAAGTGGACGAGCAGGACGCGAAGATGGAGTGGAAGATCTGGACCGCAAGGGCTGCGCAGACGGTCAAGCACGACTGCCAATTAACACGCCTGGCTGGATCTGGCTGTGCCTGTTATGGTCCGGCTGCAGTCGAGCTGTCTTGGTGTGTGTGTGTGTGCCAGCTGTATGGTTCAGAGTCACATGGCGCGGCAATGCAGAGACAAGGCAAGGCGTGATCGTTTGTTGGTTCTGGCACGAAACGGGAAGCACAAAGCGAGACGGTGGATATTGCCTCAGCAGCACCGTCATTGCACACGCAGCTGCGCAGTCAACCGTGATCGTGCTCGAGTCGTGGAACTTGACGACTGTTTGTGAAGGCAGCCGAGCAGGACAGACAGGCCGTTCTCGAGCGCAGAGGGCAGAGTGAAGCAGACGGCATGCAGAAAAAGCAAAAGCAACAGCGATGCACGGGAAGGCGTGGCGTGGCGCGGCGTGGCTTGTCAGAGGGGCAAAAAGTGAAGCAAGGGAGCACCAGGCAAAAGTGGATGCTCCGTACAGGGATCGAACCTGTGACCTTTGCGTTATTAGCACAACGCTCTACCGACTAAGCTAACGGAGCTTCCCACTTGGTGTCAAAATCTGCTTGTGCATACATATACATTGGCTACACAAAACCAACGATCAAACGAACAAACGAACAATCGACCAGTCGACGACAACAGCGACAATCCAGACACACCCAACAGGGCAGCTTGTTGATGGATGCATCGATGCAATCAAGTGTGAAGTGGGTTGGTGGATACTGATGGATACATTGCACATGTCAAGCAATGTCTTGAGAGTCGTGTTGGTCGTGAAACAGGTTCAGGTTGTCTGGGTTGGACAGCCAGCCCAGCTCGTCCGATCCCTGCATGAATGCGTCGACTGCTTCTGCTGCTGCTGCTGCCAACGGCTGTCCATGCTGCTGCTGCTGTGCTGCTTGTTTCTGATACTCGCGCTCGAGATGCTTCAGTTCATGCTCATCTGGCCATGATGGCATTTCCAGATCATCAAAGTCGTCTTGTTCACGCGATGCTGCCCGATGGACGCCAGAAGCTCCAGGACTCGCTTGTCCAGGCGTAGGTGTTGGCGATGGCTGGCGAGTGGGGCTGCAATCAAGCTGCACACGAGGTGGCGACAGTCAATCAACGATCTTAGCTCAGGTAGGGAGGGATCAGACCGCAATAAGATAACTTCATTCTAGGGAAAGGACGCAAGTGCCACAATGCGAAGCCACAGATCCCAGTCACGTGATCTTGGCTGCGGAATACAACGAGAAGCGTTGATACCTCCTTTTCCTGGGTGCCATGGAACCAACCGAGACATATTTCGGCAACGGATTGCCGATGACGTGACCACCACAAGACGCGGTAGAGGCTTTGGAGGAGACGGATGGCTAGAAGCGACAGGTGTAATGGCCCGGAAGGACGCGGCAGACGTGCGAACCAAGAGACGGTAAGGATAGAATGGCCAGAATGGACGCAACCAGGAGATTGGTACGGGTAGAGTGGACGCGACGGAAGAGCCAGGAGATCGAAAGAAGAGATGGTTGTGGACCAGGAGGATGCAGTGTGGCGTGGCGTTACGCGGTGGAATGAGACGGTGTGACATTGCGCAGAGCGACGTGGCGCGACAAGACGGACGCGTCGGATGAGGCCAGAGACGGAGAGCCGAGAACAGAGGACGACTGGAGGTGCACCGCATGTAGTGCGACGCCGAGTACCATTGACAGTAGCACGGCCGGCATAGCCTTGTCTGGCGTGAGGATTGCGACCTTGTACTCGCTCTGGGGATCTGCCGCGACGCGCACCAACGCGTTGCCACGACCTGCCCTTGGTAGTGGGCTCGCAGCATCCTTGGTGATCTGCTGGAACGGTACTTGGGCGTGCACCACGGGACATGAGCGGCGTGGACACTTGATGACGGAGCTCAGCGTCCTTGTGTGCCAGGCTCCAGAGATGGACTCTATTCTTGCCACTCCGACGGCCGAGGCGTTGAGGAGCGACCAACTGCCGTGCGGCAACACGCAGACTCGGTGGAGGATGATGGTATGGGATCTGTTGCCCATTGCAGGTCATGAGTTGGAGTATGTGTCATGACGGACGGACTATGGGACACGGCCTGGTGCACAGCCAGGGAGGATGGGCTGGCAGGAGGAACATGATGTGATGGAAGGACTGTCACATGACGGGCGCCACCCGCGACAGCAGGCCGTGAGTAGATCAATCCCGTGGTCCTGCCTTGGCACGCGCCAACACAGCCGACCGGTGGCAGGGCGTGTGGGAGGATTCCACATCGACACCCTACAGCGACGCGGGATGACCGCAACACGCCGCCTGCTGCCCAGGGGTCGCAGATTGTGCACAGTGGAGGAGACGGTGTGGTATGGAGAGTGCCATGACGCGCGCCGTCCGCGACAGCAGGCCGTGAGTAGATCAATCCCGTGGTCCTGCCTTGGCAATGCCACGCATAGCCGACCAGCGGTATGGTGCGTGTGGGACGACCCCACATCGCCACCCTAATACCGGGCGGGAGTGACCGGCGCTCAAGTCAATCCCATGGTCCTGCATTGGCACGCGCCAACACAGCCGACCAGCGGTATGGTGCGTGTGAGGATTCCACATCTGACACCCTAATACCGACGTGGGGGTGACCGGCGCACGAATCAATCCCGTGGTCCTGCCTTGGCACTGCCACGCATAGCCGACCAGTGGCAAGGTGCGTGTGAGGATTCCACATCTTACACCCTATACCGACGCGGGGGTGACCGCAACACGCCGCCTGCTGCCCAGGGGTGGCAGATCGCGAGGGGCGACGGAAGTATGGGACGTGGAAGCAACAACAGTAGACGGAAGGCGGTACCAGAGACAGAGACAGTAACAGAGCACAGGAAGATGCACGGCGAACCCACTACTTAACGGGGCATTGCGGACAAGAGACCGTCGTCTGTGCGAATGTTGCTGAGGCTGGCCAAGATCCGATGAGCCTGCCGGCGCGGCTGACGGCATGCCGATCTGGGCGAACGAGGCATGGTATGGTGGCATGATGTGCGGGAGCGTGGGGTGACGGCTTGGTGACACTGGTGGTCGGTAATCCATGTGACAAAGGAGGGATCACAGAGACCGCGCTGCTGCGTGGCGGCCGGGAGTGAGGGACGGAATCATGCGCATTGGCGAACGCATTCGTGGATAGGATGTGACATCCATGCGAGCTGTGCGAGGCAGACCGTGACGGCCAGTGCCTTTGTTGACACCGTGACGGGCAGGCCGACCTGCGTGGCAGGGCCTGGGAGGAGGCTATATGGGAGCGGAGCAGGAATATGGCCGTGAGGCGTGTCTGGGTGGCACGGTGGCACAGCGGCATGCCAGAGGCAGCGGGGCAGACCGACGAGAACCATATCACACTTATCTTTTGGCAGCAGCAGCCACATGGCACGGCTGAGCAGGGAGGACGACGGCGGCACCAATGGGAACACATGTCTGGCCGCTCTGACAGGGACAACTTGCTATGCGATGGCGGGAGGGCGAGGGAGCATACCGTCCACCGCAAGAGAGGCCAACGGACACAAGCAATCGCTACTCGGGCGGCCTGGAGATGGCCTTGGCTGCGGGTCGTATCAATAGGATTCCGAGAAGTCGGACCAATCAACGATCTTAGCTCAGGTAGGGAGGGATCAGACCGCAATAAGATAACTTCATTCTAGGGAAAGGACGCAAGTGCCACAATGCGAAGCCACAGATCCCAGTCACGTGATCTTGGCTGCGGAATACAACGAGAAGCGTTGATAAGTCGCGGCTCTGAAACAGCACTGTTTGGCAATGGCATCCAATGAACGACACATCCCCTTGAAGCTGTCGTCTGCGAGGGTGCTCACGGCGAGTTGTCCATCAGCTGAAGCACGATCCCACTGCCAGCATCGCATGCAGTGTCTTGCATGTGCAGTGTCCGTGACTCATTGAGCAATGCGCTGAGAGCAGTGGCGGCATGCAAGCCAATCGAGC
Organism: Entophlyctis helioformis; assembly: GCA_025526915.1. Taxonomy (NCBI): domain Eukaryota; kingdom Fungi; phylum Chytridiomycota; class Chytridiomycetes; order Chytridiales; family Chytriomycetaceae; genus Entophlyctis; species Entophlyctis helioformis. The sequence continues at coordinate 97,908 of JAHLKH010000071.1, read as the reverse complement.
ATTGCACACGAGAGACGCTCAAAGAGACGCGGATCTAAAGTGAAGAGTGTGTATTGAAGAAGGGGAATGGAAGTGGATGCGTTCAATGGATGTCTTGTTCTATGGATTGGTTGCTGTCTGTTCGCATGATCAACGCGTGGCTGTCTTGGCAGTGGGCTGCGACATGGACACATGCTTGGTGTTCCGTGTGGCGCTCAACCCGCCAAGACTGCGAGCGTTGCCAGCCGGCTTCCATCCGCGTTCCATGCTCTTGAGATCTTCACAGGTCGGCTGGATGCGCGGCCGGCTTGTCTTGCGTGGTGGTGGTGGTGGTGCCGCTGTTGGCTTTGGTGCCTTCCGCGGCGTGTTCGGGCCGTCAAGCGAGCGGGCATTGCCAAATGGCATCCAGCCGCGCTCCATGCTCTTGATCTCATCGCGGCCTGGCTTGAATGCCGCCCGGCTTGCCTTGGCCGCAGATCGGCGTGGTGGTGGAAGCGGCGTGCCAACTTCACAACCAGGCGAGCCAGTGCCACACTCTGCTGCAGTGTTCAGCGCAGAGTGTGGCATGCTGACTTGATCACCTGCCTTTGGCATGCCAGCAGGCGGCTCCATCTCTGGCGCTTGGCTGCTGGCTTGCCATCCAGGCGGTGGTGGCTCGACTGCAGCCGTGATGGCTGCCACAGGCGAGCATCCATTGTCAGTCACGAGATCGGTCCACCAACAACAAGCACCAGCAAGCCATGAATGCAGAGGAGTGCTGGTGCACATGATCGCAGGCTGGCTGATGCAGCCTTCTTGCAGGACGCGTGGAGTCACAAGCCACCAACTTACATGGCATGCCATATCCGATCGTGCGGCTGATCTGGGCACAGTCAGCACTTGCTGTGGCAAGTGCATGCTGTTGGTTGGCGTTGTAGCCTGGGGAGCACCACAAGATCACAGATGTCAATCAGCTCGTGGTTAGATCCAACACATGCACGCCGCACACGACCATGAATGGCAGCAGCCAATGTGCCAGACCCACCGCTCTTGGCAGCAACCGCAACAGCCGGCATGATCGGCACAGGCTGTGCACCACGGCTGCTGCCTCGAAGGCGAGGGGTCCGAGCAGCCGTCTTGAATCCAGCAAACGACGGCGGCTCCATTGCAGGTGCAATGCCAAGCAATGGGCGAGGCTGCTGGCTGACAATGGACTGATCCTGGCGCTCAAACACCTGCCATTCACAGCGCATATGGATGTGAGCTGTCATTGCATCAAGGCATTGAAATGAGCATCAGACAGTCCACCTGCAGCCGCACCCAGCTGGATGGCACCACTGCAACAACTTGGAATGAGATGATCTCATTGTGGGCATATCGGCTGCGGTCTGTGATGGCAAGAGTCAGCTGCGATTGAGACACCTGCTGCACCTTGCAAACACGCGAACCAAGCGAGAGAGCATTGGCCGCACAGTCAACCACACTGTCGCCAGACTCACTCAGGAGGGAGCGGATGGCGCCTCTGGAACGACGGTTAAGCGATGCGACAAGCATGGCGAGCTTGTCAATGGGCATCGCGATGTGGAAGGTGGCTGGACATGCATGGCACGGATCAGTCGCGAGCGTCAGATGACGGCATGATACAGATGCAGGCAGCCTCAGCACCAGCCTCAAGCCGCACCTTTGACCGTCGTCCCATGGATCGTGGCTTGCTGGTGTTGCATTGGAGCAAGCACAGCCAGGTTGATGCAGATGCGGCTGGCGTGTGGCTGGATCGAGAGCGTCTGAACGACAGCGGTGCTGGCCGGTGGCATGAGCATCGCCATGTCGTCGCAGGCGGCTGTTGCAGCAGGGATATCGTCCGGGACGAGCATCGGGACACGAGCGAGGCAGAGGCATGTGTCTGCTGAGGAGTGTTGCATGGCAGGCGAGCGAGCGAGCGTCAGAATCAAGCCATGATGATTGACAGAGTCGCCATCCAGATGGCACGCAGATGACACGCAGATGGCACGCAGATGGCAGTAGTATCTGCCCGTCAGTGCATGGCTGCACTTGCCTTTGCCATCAGCCAAACGTGTCTGGTCAACATGCGAATCCGACGAGTCAATGCACGGCGCAGCAGCTGATGCTGGCATGGATGCAATGGCTGCAGTCGCCGGCTTGCCAAGAACGGACGACAAACGCAGCAGCCGGCCGACTGTCAGGCGGGGACGCATGGTGAGGATGAACGCGCCAGTGAGGAGCTGCAAAGGCAGAGTGAGACGGGCGATGGTGTGAGCTGGGATGCTGCAACAGAGGCAGCATGGTGTGCACACGGCAGACATGCATCCAACACACGCAGAGCCATGGCGACGTGGTTTGAACGGCGAGTCCATTCATGGAGAACAGCAGCGACATTGCGTTGATGGTTGTCTTTGCGAGTTGCCACGGCGCGATGATGGATTTCTTGTTGTTGGCATTGTTGTTGGGCAGCGAGCAAGTGCGGAACAGCGACACCAGGAAGCCGCGGATCGCACGGGAAACGGTACGCCGCGTTGGTGAATGGCGTTGGGGCAAGGGCAGTGACGCGTCAGCACGCGACGGGCCATGTCGTTGTTGTTGTTGTTGCAGGAAGGCCGACGCCAACACCGATATCAGGTGCAGGGAGGACAGCAGGCAAGGAGCAGTTGCAGTGAGTATCGAGTCGGATGGATGGAGAGCCACGCAGCGCATGCAGACTGGGCGGCAGATGTCCACTGAGCGAACGCCACAATGCAAACGGCAGAGCCAGGCAGAGCCATCCACCAAACGATGCTTGGCATGGACAGCATTGGGAATCCACAAACAGAGACACGAGCAGTGCTGCTGCTGATGCTCAGCTGGCTGGGAGCAGCATGGCAGCCTGCTCGTCTTGCATGCAGCGCAGATGTACTGCCAGCGACTGCACGCGCCAAGACAGCCAGACAACCAGACAGCCAGACAGCCACGCATCAAGAACACGCTTTCCCAGCCAACACTCACAAGGAGGGACATTCGAAGCGGCTATGATGGGAAAGCGCGTCTCAAGGGATCCGACGCCAAAACAGACCAACACGGGATTGGAGTCGGCTGGTTGGAGACCAAGACGGACAGATTCAGATCCATTGGATGCATTCATGGAGTGGCACGGCTTGATGAGGCTGTGCTGCTTGTGGCATGCGCAATGGTGGCCGAGCGTCACAGCATGGGATGCATTGTGGTCGGCAATCAGCAAGAGTCGGCTTGCTCATCCACACTGTCAACCAGAGCGGTTGGAGGAGCAAACGGTCTGTGGTGTTCAGCCATTGCAGCCTCTGATCCAAAGGCAACACTCTCCACAACCGTGCAGGAGGCAGCACTTGTGATCATTGTCGCGGTCTGGACGGCTGTCACGCCGCACGGAAGCACGGGGGTTGGACGCGCACACGACTTGCTCCTCGTTCGTGCAGTGTGCAGATACTGCATTGCTGCTGGCACGCCAAGCGACCAATGCTGCAGTGCCGAGTTGATGAACTGCCGAAAACGACGCCGTGCTGCTTGCCTCATGCTTGACGGCATCAGGATGAGCACAGCAAGAACGCAGCGATCACACGACGCAGCAGAGGCTGGCACGACGGGCTGTTTGTGTTTCTGTTGCTGTCTATTTTGAGGCTGCATTGCAGGCGTGGGCTGGCACCACAGACGCACATTGCCCACGGCTGATTGCTTCATCTGGATGCGACTCGATGCATGCAAGCACCAGCTCGACCAGTGCTTGAACGGACATCATGCTTGCTGTTCGCATCAAGCGTGCATACTCGGCAGTGTCCAAAACAGAGTGGATTCATTCAATGATAATCGCATGTATGTGTGTAAAACAAAAGTGAGCGGCGGGTTAAACAAAGATGTGTGTGTGTGTGTGTGTGTGTGTGTGTGAGCGATGCCGCACACACAGTGACTGAGAGCAGATCACCGGCGGATCTTGCGGGCAGGAGCATCTGCAGTGTGGTGCATTGAAATGTGATTGTGCGTGGTCAGCAAGCAGCCAGCAACCAGCCAACCGACCAGGCAGCCATAAACTCACATCGTCGGGTCATGACAATGTCCATGACCTCATCTTGAGGGTCTTCCTCAAGACGGTTCATCACAAAACCGATCGACATCAGCCGTGCTGCCTTGAGCGGCCGGCGTACGCTGTCCTCGTCCTTTTCGTTGTCGTCGTTGTCGTTGTCGTCGTCGCGACGGCGCTTGGCGGCCGGACGAGCCGACTGCATGGCTGTGGATCAAGGCAAGCGAGAGCAAGCCGTGTGGGTCAGCTCACAAACCGCCGCATCGCGCCATTCGAAATCTCCTCCCAAGCACAGCAAAACAGCCACAATCCCACAGGCAGGCAGACGGTCGGGCAGACAGGCAGACAGACCAGCAAACAAACACAGCCGCAGGCAGCATGCGCAAGGCAGACGGCACTCACCGTCCTGGCAGCGGCTCTTGACCGTGCTGCGACCCTCGCTGTGGTCGTTGTCGTTGCGGCCGACGATGCCGATTGGCTTGGCGGGCTTGGAAGGAGCAGGCTGAGCACAGCACCAAGTACAGCCGCAGCAAGCAGCCGGCCGGTCAGTGCTGCAGCACACAGACAAGGCAATCAGCGCAAGGGGCAAGCGACCCACCTGGTGTGCGATGCTCTCTGAGAGGCATGCACTGTGCTGGGCGGTTGACTGGACCATGCCGTCGCATCGGCCGAGCTCGAAAGCGTCAACGGCGTTGCATCCAAGGCGGTTGGGAACAGCTGCTGTGTCGTTGAAGGATTGCGATGCATTGCAGAGGTGAGTGTCTGGCCAGCCAGGTGGTGTGCCAGCGATGCAGGCGGTCGTATGTGGGGGCGTGCTGTCCATCACAGTCGCTTTGTAACGGATGCTCGGTCGCGGTCACGTGATCCACGTGACCCACGTGACCGGACAGACATTGTCGGGCCGCACTGGCCGCTCTGGTTTCCCCCGTTCTTGCAGTCGTCTGCCCGCCCTTCCTCGCGTGCACACATACTGACCCGAGAGACCAGGTCTGTGCTGCCTCCCAATGAAGAGTCGTCTGCCCGCCCTTCCTCGCGTGCACACATACTGACCCGAGAGACCAGCCGGCAAGTCCGTCTGGCGGCCCAGTACTACAGCAAGAACCGCCCTCTCGACGCCGTCGGCCGCCGTTTCCCGCCGCCGTCGATCGATTTTTCCGTCGATTTTTCCGTCGATTTTTCCGTTTTTTCAGATGGCCGTCGAGCGCTCGCCCCAGCCCGCGGCTCGCTCGGCTGCCGCCCCCTTGGGCACCGACCAGGACCTCCTTGGCGAGGCCTCGTTCGATACGGCCCGCTCGTTCATCGACGCCACCCCCCAAGGTTCCAGCACCGCCCCGACCCTGCGGGTACGTCGTCCGTCTTGATGGCCGACTCTGCTCTGGGCGCGTCTTTTGGCGCCTCACCAGCGCGCCGCCACTCCTCGGCCGATCTGTTGGGCCGCCACGATGCAGACGCTGGTCGGCGCCAAGAGGCGTTCCTCTCCAGCACGCCGGCCGTCCAGCCCGGCGCTGGGAGTGCCCCCAGGCGGCCCTTCACCATCACTGGAGAGCACATGTTCTACGAACTCGTGCGCCTCCACACGGGGGCGTCAGACACCAGCCGAGCACTCAAGGCAACCACATCATCTGCGGCCGCTGCCCACGCGGCCATCGATGATCTGCGGCTGTGTTGCGGGAGCAGATTGGTTGTTGCAGTGGATGATGAAAGTGGAATTTGGATTGGAAATTTGTTTTAATACAACAAGAAAATACTGTCTCGCAAGCCAGTCGCAGAACCAACGGCAACATTCAACATGGCAGCACTGGCAAGTGCGACCACCGGCTTGGCGAGTAACAGTAACGAGGATGACCTCCTGAGGGTGGGCATGCCATGGAGGCCCTTCTTCAGTCGATACGACAGACAGCTGCAGTCAACCTCGTACAACAGCCAGAATATGGGTCTGGCGGGCATGGCGGTGGACCCGCCATTAGCAGCTGTGAAAGAAAAAGTGCCAAGCACCGACACACCAGCAGTCGCATCGGCAACCGCAACGGATGCGTTGAAGCCAGCGGCCGAGGCAGTAGCAAAGGAGGCGGCGAGGCTGGAGGACGTCCGACAGAGCATGGCGAAGGACATCCTGCTGAAGATGGTCTCCCAGCCTCTCAGGTACATCGTCAACGACCCGTCCAAGTCGCTCAACGAGGTGCTCGCTGCGCTCAAGGCAGTCGTCATGCCACATGGCACAAGGGACATCGTTGCAGCCTGGGAAAAGGTCACGGCCGCCAAGATGCACTCGGACGAGACGGCCTCTGCCTTCCTCGAGCGCCTGGAGACGTTGTGCGAGTACTACCACGACTTGAACACGATGGCCGGTTGTCCCCTGGTGCTGTCTGCCGAGCAACTGCTGCTGGAGACCTTTCAGCGGGCAGTGCAGGCAGCCAAGCGTCCTACGCACTCGGTGCTCCTGGCGTACTTCTCGAACATTGAGATGCAGCAGATGACCAATCCGGAGGTCTTCCCATCGCTCAAGGTCATTCGCGAACACCTGGTCAAGCTGAACGAGGTCCCGCCGGTCAAGACGGCACTTGCTGCTCCAGCGTCTGTGTCTGCTGAAGGCGACGACTCGACGGCTCCAGAGACGACAGTCAGGTCGTGTGCTACAACTGTGGGGGGCGTGGCCACAAGCAGTGGGCGTGCAAGAAGCCGCAGGGGCCTTGGTATGGCAACCGTGGTCACTGGCACAGCAGAGGCGGTGGACGCGGTCGTGGCAGGGGCGGCAGCAGCCGGGGCGGCAGCAGCAACAGAAGCGTCAACTTTGCACCGAATGAAGCCGGATCAGCCTACCCGACTCGTCCAGCAAAACAGTCGCCGTGGAAGTGTATGGGCACTGAGCCGCGCAAGAAGCAGCCGCAGGTCGACCCAGACATTGCTCGGGCAGTTGCAGCACACACGGCACTCGCAGCTGCTCACAGCCTCGACAGCAACGCGATCGTGCTGGACTGCGGTGCAACACAGACTTATGTCACGCGCGCTTCGGTGCTCAGCGACTTTACGCCGCGGCGTGGGATCGTGTGTGGTGCTGGCAATCATCACCTGGAGGTGACGGGGTCTGGCGTTCTGGCGCTGCATGACATTGTGGAGGGTCTCGAGTCAGATGTTCATTTGGTCGACGTGCTCTGTGTCCCATCCCTGGGCACAACGCTGATCGCGGTGCACGACCTGACCAAGTTGGGCTTTGATGTTGTCTTCAAGGACGACGGCGCTGTGATCTCCAAGGACGGCGTGCGACTCGTGGCAACCAAGCTGGTGAACAACCTGTACCAGTTCACGCCCAAGGTCGTCGGCAAGGCGTTTGTCATGATGGCGCCGCCGCCTGAGGAGATGGGGTTCAACTTCCCCATGCAGACTGCACTGGCGGTGCAGGATGCCAACGAGCGCGTGTCGGAGTCGATTCTACACCAGCGGCTGTGCCACCCGGGCGAGGCACGCATGGCGATTGTGACAGACCACACGTGTGGTGTCACCATGGTCAAGGAGCACTCTGCTACCAAGGGCTCGTCGCTATGCCGCGCGTGCAGCCTGGCCAAGGCAAAGTCGGCACCCATGCCCAAGCACAGCGAGACGAGCGCAAAGCGGGCCGGAGAGGTCCTGCACATCGACACGTTCGGACCATTCCGTACTGAGGGATACGGACGCAAGCGGTACTTTACCGTTATGGTCGATGGATTCTCGCGCTACTCGCATGTCGTCTGTCATCGGCGCAAGTCTGAATCGGCCAAGCATGTCATCGCGTACTGTCGGTTCCTCCACACGCAGATTGGCAAGAAGGTCAGAACGCTGCGCTCGGACAATGCCCAAGAGTTTGTGCACGGTCGTCTCGGCAAGTACATGCGCAAGACGGGCATGAAGCATCAAACGACAGTGCCTGGCGTGTCGGCCCAGAACGGCATCGCGGAGCGTAAGATTGGCGTGATCATGGAGTCAGTCCGTGCTGTGATGCTGGATCGCTCTGTGGCGGCTCGGTGGTGGCCTGAGGCTGTTCAGACAGTGGTGCATGTGCAGAACCGCCTGCCCCACGCGGCGCTGGACGACCGGTCGCCATTCGAGGTGTGGACGGGTGCCAAGCCCTGGATTCACTACTTCCGCGCCTTTGGGTGCGCGGCGTATGCCATCAACCGTGTCGCTCAGCACTCGCAGAACAAGGCGGGTGCCATCGGCCGCGAGTGCATCTTCCTGGGATACGAGAACGGCACAAAGGGTTACCGCCTGTACGACCTCGAGGCCCGTCGCGTGATCGTCTCGCGCAGTGTGCGGTTCGACGAGTCGCTCACCACGCCGTTTGCCGCTAAAGATGACAAGGATGCGCCTACCTGGTCCCGGCCTCCTGTGCGCGCGCAAGGGGAGATTGCCGCCGCTGCTCAGGATGACTTCTGGATTGCGGACGACGAGGAGCGCGCTGCCCTGGAGGCGGAACTGGAGGCAGAGGCGGTGGCGGATGACGATGAGGACGATGATCTGGAGGGCGATGATGATCTGGAGGGCGATGATGATCTGGAGGGCGACGACGATCTGGAGGGCGACGACGATGATGGGGATGACGACAATGATGGGGATGACGACGATGGTGGGGATCGCCTGGCTGGTGGCTACCAGCCGGCCGGGCCTGGTGCCGCAGTGCCGCCACAAGGGGAGCCGCACCAAGGGGAGCCGCACCGAGGGGAGCCGCACCAAGGGGAGCCGCACCAAGGGGAGCAGCACCAAGGGGAGCCGCACCAAGGGGAGCCGCACCAAGGGGAGCAGCAACCTGGAAACGTGACACCGCCACCACCGCACCACATCGCCGAGCATCAGCCCCAGCAGCAAATGGACGTCACACCGGCCAGGCCGGAACAGCAGGCTGTGGGCAACAGCCCCCATCTTCGCGAATTCTTCGGCAGGCTGGTTGCAAGAGACGAGGCTGCTGAGGGGTTTCTGGCTGGAGAGGCAGCGAAGAATCCAGATGGCTTTGCAGAGCGACTCCGTGACCGAATCGCCGCGAATGCTCCAGATCGGCTGACATACACCAACAACTTCCGACAAGTCAGCCGTCGGACAAACTGGGAAGCCGACACTGCACCACCAACGCCAGCCGCCAGAGCAGCAGGCAGCAGACGGCCGCCGCAAAACGCACCCACGGCACTGACGCTGCAGCTCATGGGCAAGACGGAGATGACGCGCAGGGTGCTGCGGCAGGATGAGGACGGTCTGCTCTACTGGGTGGATGCCAAGGCGCTCGTGGTGACCAATGGACGGGTCTACTGGCAGGATGCCATGGGCACTGCCGAGAGTCGCAAACGCTGGGGCGGCCCTGTTCAGGAAGAGTGGGACTCGATCGTGGAGAACGGCGTGTTCATGCTGGTGGATCGCCCGACAGACGGTACGCCGGTCATTGACCTCATGTGGATCTTCACGGAGAAGGCCGATGGACGTCTCAAGGCTCGCCTGGTTGCTCGCGGCGACCAGCAGGAAGACGATGTAGAGGTTGCTGCACCGGTGACGAGCTACACGACGGTGCGCGTTGTGCTGGCCCTCGCGGCAATCCTCGGTCTGCGGTTGCGACAGTTTGACGTCAAGACCGCGTTCCTGCACGGCGATCTCAAGGAGGAGGTCTACACTCAGCAGCCGATGGGCTTCAATGACGGCACAGGTCGCGTGTGGCGGTTGATCAAGAGTCTGTACGGTCTCCGCCAAGCGCCACTTGCCTGGAACGAGAAGTTTCACACCGCCATGGACGAGATGGGATACGCCTGCAGCGACATGGTGGACGCGTGCTGCTACATCAAGCGCCAGGACAAGGCGTTTGTGATCGTGGTCCTGTACGTCGATGATCTCCTGGTGCTGACGGCCAACAACAAGATGTTTGCTCAGCTCAAGGAAGGTCTCGAGTCGCGGTTTGCCATGAAGGATCTCGGCGAGGCCCAGTCGTTCCTGGGCATGAAGATCGATCGCGACGAGGCCACGGGCAACTACCACGTCTCCAATACCAAGGCCATCGAGAAGATGCTGGCTCGCGTGGGTATGCAGGACTGCAAGCCTGTCGGTACGCCGATGCCGACGTCTACTCTGGAGTTTGGTGGACCCAAGACATCGCAGCCGGTACGCGAGGTGATTGGCATGCTGTCACATCTGGCCAGGACCACGCACCCAGAGATCTCAGCCGCGGTTGGAATCGTCTCGCGGCATGTGTCGGAGCCTACGGAGCATCTCTGGACGCACATCAAGCGAATCCTCCGGTACCTGAAGGGCGTCAAGGACGCCTTCTTTGTCTTCAGCGGAGACTCGGTCGAGCTGTCTGGGTTTGCCGACGCGGATTTCGCTGGAGACCTGGCGGATCGCAAGTCGACGTCTGGATGGACATTCTATGTGGGTCGGAGCTGTGTGAGCTGGAAGAGCGCCAAGCAGAAGTGCGTGTCACTGTCCACATACGAAGCAGAGACGGTGGCCGTGTCGGATGCGTGTAGGGAGCTGGTGTGGTTGCGGCGCATGCTGGAATGGCTGGGCTTCAAGCAGGATGGCTCGACGATACTGCGCAACGACAACTCCAGCTGCGTGACCAACACAAAGGGAATGCTCCGGCTGAAGTCGTCCAAACACATCGACATCCGAAATCTGTATGTGCGTGAGGTGGTCAAGTCGGGTGTGGCGAAGGTGGTACACGTGGCGACCGAGGACAATGTCGCAGACATCATGACGAAGCCGTTGGCGAAGGATACATTCAATCAGCACGCTGGAAGTCTGGGGATGGTGCTGAACTAGAGGCAACAACGGCATCTGAAGGGGAGTGTTGCGGGAGCAGATTGGTTGTTGCAGTGGATGATGAAAGTGGAATTTGGATTGGAAATTTGTTTTAATACAACAAGAAAATACTGTCTCGCAAGCCAGTCGCAGAACCAACGGCAACATTCAACAGGCTGCAGCTGCAGGCCGACCGCGACACTGCCGCCAGGCAGGCTGAGGCCTACTCCAGCGCCACCCAGCTCCACCATCAACGCCTGGTGGCACTCTTTGACTCCGTCGAGGCCAACTCAGAGGCCATACGGGGCCTGCAGAAGAGCGTCGCCAACACGTCGGAATCCGTGATTGCACTGGAGCAGGTCTTCTCGGATGCCGTTGCCAAGGCCACCAAAACGGCAAATGCCGCGTTGGCGCAGGCCTCAGCCACGGCGACCCTGCTTGCGGAGCATCCGGTCCAGGCGCTTGGGTCCTCGGTGGACTCGCGTCCGGCCCCCGCGTCTGGATCCTCGGTGGATGCTCGCCTGCCAGCAGTCGTGGATGCCCGTGCACCAAACTTGGCCAAGGTGTTCTCGGAGTCGCTTGGCAGACAGGCGCCGTTCAACGGCCTTGTCATGGTCAAGGGCTCGCAGCTGACGGTCAACTGGAACGCCACTCGCGAGAGCCTTGAGCCATTTGTCCTTGCCATTGAGATGGCCTACAAGAGCGCCTGCAAGGCGACCGGCGTGGATGCGATCCCCCTGAGCGACATTGGCGCAACCCTCCTGACGCTCCTCACAGGCGAGGCCCGCGTATTTGCCACCGCCTGGTTCAAGTCGCTCAAGACAGACGATCCGCCCCCGACGCTCGCCCACTTCCTTGCGGACCTCGTGTCGCGCCACAGTGCCCCGGAACGAGTCCGAGGCCAGGCTCGCCAGAAGCTGGAGCGTGACTTTGCGCCCACTGAGTGCCATGGCCGTGTCCCGCAGGATTGGCTACATGCAGCCGAGCGGCTGTTTGGTGACGCCCAGCTTACGGAGGCGGAGATGCTCACATTCCTCCGCACGCGCATCAAGGACAAGCCCGAGGCGTGGGATTCGCTCACGACCTACTCGGCCCTCCGCGAGGCGTTCATCAAGCGACACTCAGGCGCGGAGGAACACGAGCGTAACATTGCAATTGCCACTGCCCTCGCCAACGCTCACAAGGCCCAAGACGCCAAGTCGACGCCCAGCTCTGGCAAGACAGCCGCCGCGTCGCCGCGTTCTTGGAGCTCCTCATCGCCCAAGGCCACTCCTGCGCCTTCCGGCAGTAGCAGCGCGTCGGAGACGCGCAAGGCTGCCTCGCCTGCTGCGACAGCCGACCATGCTGGCCGATCGCCTAGCCAGCGCCCGCCCCACTCTAAGGTCGGGCGCATCGCGGCAAAGGCCAAGGCACCCGGGTACGTTCGCTCGCCCCCTTTGGCTCCTCCTGCTCCTGCGGCTAAGCACGCTTCGGCGGCTAAGCCTGCAGCCGTGCGTAAGCCCAATGCTGACACCGAATCTCCATCGGTCCCTGCCCGTGACGACGGCGCACCAGCAATGGCTCCGGCTCGCGGTCGCTCGAAACCGTCTCGTCGTTCTCAGACGACGGGACGCAGTACAGCGACGCAGACGAAGAAGAGTGACCCTCTGGGTGGCGTTGCGAATAAAAAGATGCCCTCTGGGCTCCCCGTTCATCCTGCTTGCCCTGTTATGCCGCCGTCGCGGCTGAAGGAGGGGCACCTTGCCCCGGTGACTCCGATCACCAAGCACCGGTGCACCTTCCCGGTGTTCCTGGACAATCGCAGTGCCAGTGTCCTGGTGGACACTGGCAGCAGCGCGAATCTGGTAGCTCGCCGTTGGTTGGATGCCAACGGCCTGCTCGCCGCTGCCCGGCCGTTCACCCGGCAGGCGGTGACTCTCGAGTTTGCCAACGGCAACTTGCAGAGACTAGATTCGGAGGTCTACCTCACGCTCGCGGACAGATCTAATGCTGTCAGCCAGGTGCGGTTCCTTGTCTACGATGGTGTGGATGATGTCATCCTGGGCATGCCATGGCTGCGCACAACCGCGAAGGCGTCGTTCAACTTCCGGCGCGGCGTTTTCCGCTTCTCAACCGAGTCGCGCCCCGATGTGCACCACATCTGGCAGCACAAAGACGCTCCGCCGTCCGCTGCCTCCCACAACCGGCCGCACTCTGACATCGTGGTTACCATGTCGGACATCCTCGCCCATCCTGACGAGTACGCGGAGCTGGTCTATGTGGATGACCTGCCCGAGGACCGTGAGGCAGCTGCCGATGCGCGCCTTCGCGTCGCGGCTGCAAACGGCCTCACCCCGGACGAGCTGAAGGAGAAGTACCCCTACCTTCCAGTCTGCCCGGACGAGGAGACGCAGAAGGCATTCATCGAGTACTACGAGGTCTGCTGCCCGCCGCAAGGCCGTGCGCACGACTCGGAGTTCGAGATCGCGATCCCTTTCATTAAGGATGCGCAGCTGCCGCCGCGTCGTGGCCTCAAGAAACTGAACCAGGATGCATCCGTAGCGCTCAAGAAGCAGCTGGACGAGTGGTACACCAAAGGTTACATCCGCCGCTCGTCATCGCCTTTGGGCGCCGGCACGCTCTTTGTCCGCAAGAAGGATGGTTCGCTGCGGTTGGTCATCGACTACCGCGGCTTGAACAACATCTCGGTGAAGTTCCACAGTGCGATCCCGGAGATTGAGACCCTCCGCGATAACTTGGCAAACAAACCCTTCCGCTCGATGCTTGACATCCGCGAGGGCTTCCTTAACATTCGTGTTAAGGCGGAGGACCAGTGGAAAACTGCGTTCTCCACCCAGTTTGGTCACTTTGAGTTCACGGTCATGCCCTTTGGGCTGACCAATGCTCCGGCTGTGTTTACACAGGCCATCCAGTCGACGCTCAATGAGCTGCTGGGCACGTGCGTCTCGGTGTACATGGATGACATCTACATCTACAGCGCAACGTACAAGGAGCATATCGAACACCTACGCACTGTTCTCAAGCTGCTACTGGAGGCTCAATTGTACATTAAGCCGTCCAAGTGCATGATCCTGCAGCAGGACATTGAGTTCTGTGGTCACGTGCTCTCGCCCACTGGTTATTCCATTGCGCCAAAGCACTTGCAGGACATGGCAGCTGCCCCCACATCTCAAACACATCCACTCTGGCAACTTGGCTAGGTAAGCTGGTATGGCTCAAGTCATTCATTGGTGGGCCGAACCCTGCAAAGGCGTACGCCACCATGTGCTTGCCGCTATACAAGCTGCTAGCCAAGAATGCCAAGTGGGAGTGGGGCCCTGCCCAAAAGCAGGCTGTGGAAGACCTGCGACAGGCAGTGTTGAAGGCAACTGAGCTGCGGTTCTTTGACCCGGCTCTGGAAACGCATGTCTACACTGATGCCAGCAACTACGTCATTGCCGGCTACCTGTCGCAGATCCACCCAGATGGCGAGAAGCTGGTGGCCTGCTGGTCACGTAAGCTTAGCCCAGCCGAGATGAACTATCCAACCCACGAACGCGAGTTGCTCGCCATCGTGGAGTTCTTCTCGCGTTTCCGTCATCTGCTGTCCAGTGTGCGCTCTGTCACGCACACTGACCACAAGGCGCTGGTCTGGTTGGCCACGCAGCCCCACCTGTCGGATCGGCAGGCTCGATGGGTCCTGTCTCTGCAGGAGTTTGATACATCCATCGAGTACGTGCCTGGCGAGCTCAACTCGCTGGCCGATCTGCTGTCCCGCGATCCCTCAAAGGCCCCTCTCTGCACAAACTGTCGCTCGCCTGTCCCGATCCGTGCTGCCAATCTGCGCACTGACTCTGACTGGGCGAAAGACGTGCGTGCGGCGTTGCCGGCCGACCCATTCGCCTCCAGACTGCCTGGCTGGAAGGCTGACCCGTCGTCAGCCACGCCGGCCGACCGCAAGGTCGTAGTGCACATGGAGTGCTTGGATGGTGCGTGGTGGTACAAAGGCAACCGCTTGTATGTGCCGCAGTCTCTGCGCGCGGATCTGCTCGCCCACTACCACGACTCTCCCTTTGGTGCGCACCAGGGACGTCAGCGGACCACCAGCCGCTTGTCGAACCGGTACTTCTGGCCCAGAATGTCTGAGGACATTGCTGCCTATGTCGCCTCATGCGACGTGTGCCAGCGCCACCGCACGCCCAATCACCGGCCTGACGGCCTGCTGCATCCACTCGCGATCCCGGACGACTGCTTCTCGAGCGTCGCCATGGACGTCATGTTCCTGCCTGCGGGCGGACAAGACGATGCGTTTGATGCTGCTCTGGTTGTGGTCGATCGCCTGTCCGGCCTCTGCGACGCGTTCCCGTGCCGCCGCTCGTCGTCGGCCCAGGAGCTGGCCGAGCTCTTCCTGACTCGCTGGGTCTGCTCGGGCAAGGGCTTCCCAGTCGACATCGTCTCGGACCGCGACGCCCGCTGGCTGTCGGCCTTCTGGTCGAGCCTCTGCACCGCTGCCCGGATCAAGCAGAACCTCAGCACGGCTCGCCACCAGCAGACTGACGGCTTGGCCGAACGCAGCATCCGCACCATCAAGGATGCGCTCGCCAAGGCGGCCGATTACCACGGCTCTGACTGGCCGCTGCTGCTCGGTCCCACCTGCTTTGGCCTCAACTGCGCGCCGTCGGCTTCGTCTGGCTTTGCACCTTTCTTCCTGGCGTTTGGCCGCCACCCGCGGTCCTTCCCGTCTGAGCCGGCCCTGGCACCGTCTGCCGCGGCCCGCGACCTGCTGCTGGACATGGCCGCTGCCCGCGACTCGGCCATTTTGAATCGGCGCAAAGCTCAGGCAGCTATGGCCGTTCAGGCAAACAAGCGTCGCCGCCGCACCCTGCGTACAAGGTCGGCGACATGGTGCTCCTCAACGCTGAGGGCATCTCCTGGCCGGCGGACTCGCACCGCCCGCCGCTCACGGCCGCCAAGTGGCTTGGCCCTTTGCCATCACCAGCCTGGACTCTGGTGAATCTGGCCTCAACTACACGCTTGCGCTGCCTGCCTCGCTGCACCGCGTCCACAACGTGTTCCATGCTGACCGGATCTGCCCGTATGTCGACCCTCTGTCTGCGCCCACCGGCCGCAAGGATGTGCCCTCCCGGCCTGACCCCGAGTACCATGCCGACGACGGCACGTCGGACAACTACGAGGTCGAGCAGATCGTCGACTCGCGCACTTATCACGGCAAGATCGAGTATCTGGTCAAGTGGGTCGGTTATCCTGCCGACGACAACACATGGGTCCCAGCCGCCGACATGCGCAAGGCCCAGGACCTCGTCAAGGCATTCCACGCTCGGCCGTCCAAGGCGCCTAAAGGCAAGGCGTCCAAACCGGCTCAGCCCCCGCGCGCGGCGCCTGCTCCAGCTGTCCCCGCACCGGCTGCTCCTGTTCCAGCCGCGGCGCCTGCTCCCACGCAGCCCAAGGCATCCAAGTCCTCCCGCCGCAAGCGCACTGCGCCTGCTCCTGCACCAGTGGCCTCTGCTCCGTCTGCAGCCACGCCCGCGGCACCTGCTCCGGCTGACGAGCCGATCACACCTGCTGCACCCGCGTCTCCCTCTCTCTCTCCATCTTTCCCTCCTCTCCCTCCTCCCTCTTCTCCTCCTTCCTTCTCTCTCTCTTCTCTTCCCCCTCTCAACCATCCCGCCCCACCTCGTCGCTCTGAGCGCACGGTTCCCCGTCCTGTGTCCTACGCGTCCATTGTTGCCCGCACTTCTGCCTCTCGTGTGTGCAACGCCCCCGCATCCTCTTAGTCGCTGTTCATCCACTCTTCTTTCTTATAAGTGGCTGTCTACGCTGGGGGGAGTGTAACGGATGCTCGGTCGCGGTCACGTGATCCACGTGACCCACGTGACCAGACAGACATTGTCGGGCCGCACTGGCCGCTCTGGTTTCCCCCGTTCTTGCAGTCGTCTGCCCGCCCTTCCTCGCGTGCACACATACTGACCCGAGAGACCAGGTCTGTGCTGCCTCCCAATGAAGAGTCGTCTGCCCGCCCTTCCTCGCGTGCACACATACTGACCCGAGAGACCAGCCGGCAAGTCCGTCTGGCGGCCCAGTACTACATTTCTGGCCATCGCCCGGCCAGCCTTTGCGCATGATGGAGCCACCAAGCGCGGAGGGCCAGAGCGCTCGCAGAGTGCCGCCCCGACGCACGCCAGCGCCAGCATCACCATCACGGCTGCATGGGCAAGACCAGCCAAAGCAGGAGCAAGGCAAGGCAAGACATTTCAAGACACGGCCCTGGCCTCTCAACCACCACCAGCAACAGCAACGGCAACAGCAACAGCAACAGCCACGACTACTGCCGAACCTCGCGCCGCCCATTCCCGTCACGTCCTCCTCACCTTGCAGAGCATTTTCAGTTAGAATGTCAAGGTCAGATTGGAGGGTTGAGCGTGATGGCACTTGCCGGCGTGTTTGGTTTGAGAATGGCCGCCTGGTGGTGAATGCGGGATGCATGGAAGATGGCGATGCCTTTGAATGCCTGGCCGGATCTGGTTGCCATTGGGCTGCCATTGGGTTGCCATTGGGCTAGATGGCGGTGGATCCCAACGCCGTCTTGTGCAGTCTGGAAACGCAAATGCATTGGGTTGAAATGCATGGCAGAGCGAGTGCCGAGGAATGCCGCATGGATCGTGAATGCAATGTGAATGAATACCGCTCATTCATTATGCACCCTTGAGAGCACGCTCGACCTGGACTCTGTCCAATGCGCGTAGATATCACCGATATCGCACAGTGAGAAGCCGGATGCGAGCCCAGCCGGCCAGCACACATCCAGCATGCAATAGCCACGAGACGATCACATGACCATCACGCGATAGTTCCATGATAGCCACGATATGGCAACGCCAAGGATTGGTGAATGGCGGCAATGAGATCCTGCGAGTCTGCCTGCATCTGCCTGAACCACCATCTGCCTTGCACGCCGTGGATCGCAGGCATCAGCCTCCATGAGCCTGTCGACCATGTCACCGTCGTCATCAGCAAGCGCAACCTGATCGCTGTCGCCATCCACAGGCGTGTCCGCGCCACTCGTGGTTGCAGTTCCAGTCGAACTGGCTCCCTTGCTGCCGCTGCTCTTGTCGCTGTCCTTGGGGACTTGAATGGCCGACTGGAGCTCGATGATCGCCTCGCCCTTGAGACGGTGCAGCAGCAGCAGCCGCTCCTTCTTGCTGAGCAGCAGCGATCCACTCGTCTTGGCACGGAACAACGACAGCACAATGGGCACAGACACGCTGTTGTTGGCATGGGCAGATGGATGGAAGTCAGCCGTGGCGAGTGAGAACGCGCCGTGTTGGGCAAAGACACCAAAGGAGCAGGCAGTCCAAGGCCACTCACGATCCGGTGTAGCCAGGCTCAGGCAAAGGCTCAAACCGCAGCAGACAGCTGTCCATGGCTGGTGGGCGACCATCCATCCATCCATCCATCCATCCATCCATCCATCCAAGGCGGCGTGTCAGCGAGTGGTCTTGCCTGGCATTGCTGGCAATGAGCAGAGTATCCACAAGAGCATACCGGGCTGAGAAAGCGCTCACGAGCGACGCCAGAGAACTCGGAGGGCATCGGATGCTCATGCTTGATGGTTCTTGCATGGACAGCCTTGCTCTCGACTGGGCCGAGCATGCACGAGCTGTCGACCAACCAGACGACTGCCGCCCTTATGCTGCCTGCTCTGCTGTGGTGTGCATCGGACGGTCTTGGTCTTGAGCGCTGCGATCCTTGCCGGATGACGCTGCTTGAAGGATCCTGTTGGATGCTTTCAGGCGAGGTTGCATTCACACGGCATGCCGAGCAAGGCAGATCAATCCGACACGCCGTGAGAATGTCAGCATCGTCGTGCTCTCACGGTCGCTGATGCGGTGTGATCTTGCTGTCCATGGGCATCGCCAAGCCAGAACATGGATGACAGACGAGAAGGATGTGCGCATCACACTGGCTGCCATGTGCCATCCTGCAGTGTGTGCTGCGTGCGACGTTGAGCCTGCACCGATGCACACACGGCTGTTGCATCGCAAGGGTCGTTGTCGCTGCTGGATTGATTTTGGTTGATTTTGGTTGATTTTGGTTGATTTTGGCGCAAAATCGAGCATGTTTGGCTGCTGTGCACGGCTCTCGCCAACTGACAGCACCACGGACGGGCAGACAGGCGGACAGACAGGCGAGGGCATCTGCGCTGCTCGACTGATCACAGCGGCTGGCTGGGACACGTCCAGATGCTACCAGTCGCTGTGTTCAGTCAAACAACGCAGCTGCCTGCCCGTCCCCTTTGCGGCTGCCTTCAGCCTCGACGACAACGACGCCGCACCAACCGCCACTCGGCCGTGTGCACAGCTCGCAGTCGGCCCTTGCTCCGCTGTGGCGGCTGCTGGCACGGCATGCCGCTGCACGCTGGCTGGCTGGGCCGATGGGGGTCGACAGCGAGGACCTGATCGGCCTTGGCTGGGTCGAGGCTCGCCTTGAGCATCCAGCTCAGCAACACGGCGCTGATCCTGTGTGCCTTGGCCGGAAGGCGGCTTGGTCGGCAGCGATCGTGGCAGCCAGCAGCCAGCAGTCGACGCATCGCCATGCTCAAGACGGGCCATGCTGGCACGCCGTCTTTGACGAGCCGCCTCTTGCATTGCATCCCAATATCGGCAATAGCCTGCGTACTCGGCCACGCAAGGCAAGTCGCTTCGAGTCGCAAGTGCAGCCACGCATTGCCCGCTGATAGGAAGAGGAAGAGGACGAGGAAGAATGCACACAAGATCAAGAATGGTTTGTATTGGTACACTGTTGCATGCATCCAACTCTATCTCATCCAACACCAGAGCGTCATCGCGGCAGGCGGCATTGGCGAGCAGCTCGATCGCATTCAAGCAGATGTGCAGAGAGTGCAGGTGAGCCGGTCAGTCATTTGTCTGCAGTGTACCACAAGGCAGAGAATGACCATGATCACCATCCACTTACTTTTTTTCACAGTCGCAGGAGGGCTGGTGGCTTGATTGACCCACCTCCTCCCCAATCAAGACCTCCATCAAAACCTTTGAACCAAGCATGCCTAGCATCAAGCAGTGAGTTAGTCGCGTGCGATGCGGCTTGATCGAGCAAAGACCGTCGCCTCGTCTGCATGGAGCAGATCATCGCTCAGCGCAGGGTAACGGCCGCGTTCGGCATCCACCCGTCCTGGCAATGGAGCTGTGGCTCGAGCAGTTCGGCGCGGAGCAGCAACACGAGCCACAGGCACAAGCACTCGGGGAGGAGCAGGCTTGGTGGCGGCGACGATCTTGGGCGGAACGACTGCCTTGGCCGCCGCCTTGTTGGCAACCGAGACGACCTTGGGCGGCGTGACAATCTTGGCCTGGACGACCGCCTTTGGTGCCACGACCGCCTTTGCCGGTGCCTTGGCCATGGCCTTCTTAGGGACCGAGACGACCTTGGGCAGCGCGACGACCACGTTGACCGGTGCCTTGGTCACGGCCTTGACAGGAGCGGTCTTGACCGGGCAAGGGATGCGCGTCTTGACCAGGACGACCTTGGCAGGGATGGTCGCCTTGACTGGGACAGCCGCCTTGACTGGTGCTCTTGTCGTGACGTGCTTGGCGACCGGGACGACCTTGGACGCGACGACCGGCTTGCGCGCGACGCCGTGGACGACCGGAGCAGCTGCTGAGACCCGCTTGGCGGTCTGCAGGGTCTTGGTTTGGCCCTTGGTCGTTCCAGTCTTGGTCGCTCCGGTCTTGGCCGCTCCGATCTTGGTCGCTCCGGTCTTGGCCGCTCCGATCTTGGGTGCAGGGCGGGCTGTGCGTCGAGCGTAATGCACGGGAAAGTCGGCAGCCGTCAAGACAGGAGGCTCAGCGCCACACTCGGACAACGCGCTCCATCCGCCCGCTGCCGCCACCCGAGTCTGCGGCCCAGTCTGCGCGACTGTGTGGCTCGCTGCAGCCATGCGAATGGCATCTGCCCCGAGGGGAGGGCGGCGAGCCACAGCAGGAGCGACAGAGCAAGCGGCAGAGGTGGCAGCAGAGGTGGCAGCAGGCAGGCAAGGCGAGAGGCAGGAGGCAGGCGAGGCACACAGCATGAGGCGAGGTGAGAAGGCAATGCGGCGCATGGGAGTGGCAGGCATGAAGCGGGCAAGCGAGGGGAAGAGGGCATGCAGAGGGATGGGGCGGAGGGCAGACAGGCAGATGTGGGCGGTGGTGGTGGTGGCGAGGGTGATGGTAATGCGAGACGAGGCGAAGGCGAAAGCAGCAGAGCACGAGTGTGAGGAGAGCATCGTGTAATGTTGCTGGTTGTGGTTGTGGTTGTGGTTGTCGTTGTGGTTGTCTCTAGAGGTCAGCTTGTTGAATACAAGAGAGCTGGAGCGAGCGCAGAGAGCGGCAGTCGCTGCTATTTGTATGCAGCGGGACTCGCTGCGCAGTCGGCCAGATAAGGGCGTGATATCGGTGCGGGCACAGAGGGCTTGCCAGTTGGTGTCGGGGTTGCTCAGCATCATCATCCACAACAGCAGCCACTCAACTCAGCAGGTGGCGGCGGCACTTGCGCGCTCTGGCGGGGATTGCTGCGTGCCTGCTGCGTGCCTGTGCCAGCACGGACAGCTGCCTGACACGGGCGACGATGACGCGCAACAGTCGCGTGCCGTCTGACGCGCTGGTGCTCGGCGTGACGTGCGCGATGTGAATGCTCGGAGCGGCATGCTGGACGGCTGGCTGGATGACGCGACGGCTGGCTGACTGGACTGGCTGCATGATGGATGACTGGACTGCCATGGGCGGGCTGGCTGCTGTGCCGGGCAGCAGACCCGACAGATGGCTCGCCGCTGCTGCTTCTGGTGCTGCTGCTCGTGCTGCTTGTGCTTCTGCGCGGCATGTATTGCTGCCACAAGACGGACGGACAGCCCGTTGCTTCTGGTGCGACGTGACACGCTCTGTCATTGCAGGCATCAAACAACGGCCAGCCAGCTGCTGTCTGTGGAAACCATCCTGTTGGTCCGTATCAGATCCAATACAGATCCAGCGCACTGTCACTCTCCCACGCCATCTCCTTGTCCAGCGTGTCTTGTTGATGTGCCTTGTGGCTTTTCTGCTCTCAGGACGGCGTCGCCTTCACCTGCCCAACACGCCCGGCATCAATGCGCAACAATGGCCGTGACGAGACAGCTGCTCGCCTTCCATTTACGGCCCAATCGTTGTGGTTGGGATATTGTGGAAGCGTCGTTGCAGCATGCGCATCGGTTGAAGGCGACTGCTTCACTCGTCTGTGGGATTCTTGTCAAATCCAGTGCATCATTGACTTCCTCAGCGATCGCATCTGGGATATTGCTGCCATGGATGGATGAGGATGGCAACCGCTCACCGTAGAATGGCTACATATTCCGTTTGGACGAGATACAGCCGACTGAGCTCAGAGCTTCTCCGACAGTATGGATGGCAACGACGGATACGACGGTGGATTGGCTTGTATGGATCAGGCTGCTTCATTCCAAGTGCTCGCATAGACTTGTTGGTAACAATCCCACTGAGTCCTCTGCCCTTCAGCGTGCTGCTTGTGTGCCCAGAGTTCTGACTGGATCAACACTGTGCACCACGGCATGCCGTGTCGGTGCATGTTCCACATTGCCATGTGTTGCAATGGCACTTGTTGGACGATCGCGTCGAGTGGATCTTGTCCTCACAGCCACAAAGCGAGCAAGCGGCTGTGACGATGACGACAACACAGATGCAGCAGCAGCAGCCAGCGACGAGCATGTGCGCCGTCTGCAGAGCCAGCTGCAGAGCACAGACGAGCAGGTCGTTGGAGCGAGTGGCAGCCAAGCCGTCGACTCAAGACAGCCATCAGCAGCAACGACCGCACAGCCAGGCGTGCCTCGCTATGTGGTGCCGCCAGCCACCGGCGACCTTGCGTACGGCAGCAGCCACTGGGACCGCAAGCCCGCCGAGATCCACGCCATCATCCTCAAGCACGCCGACCCGCTCACTCGCTTCCTCAGCGGACTGCTCGGCGACACGGCCACACTCGACGAAGCGACCAAGCATCAGCTGTGGATCGAAGCGTTCAAGATGGACTGGCAGGGCGATCTGGCGCTGCTGCCTGACGTCGAGCTGACGGCCGACAACGGGCTGCTGCTCGCGCACTCTCGCTCCATGTACGACCGTCTCTGCAAGCGCTTTCCGCGGTGCACCCAGCGCTTCTGTGCGGGCTCAGAAGCAAGCGGCAACAACTACGTCATATCGCTCAACCACCTTTACTTTGACAGCCGCCGACTGATGCTCATTCCCATGCGGCACGGCTGGTTCGATCTGGTCGACTTTACGTATCCGATCGCACTCGCTCGTACGGCCATCCACTATGGATGCCTCGATCTGCTCAAGCATCTCGACGACAAGTACCACACACTCAAGGACTGGATGGTCAGGCAAGATCCAGCAAGCGTGTACTGGCACAGTGCAGTTGATCAAGCAGCGGGAAATGGACATCTCGATGTTGTGCAGTTCTTGTTTGCGGCAGGCGTGGCGAGATGCAGTACCTGGGCGATCGACCGGGCGGCCGGTAAAGGTCATCTGCATGTCGTCATCTGGCTCCACGAGAATAGAAGGGAAGGATGCACATATCTGGCGATGAACGGCGCGGCTGCCAACGGCTTTCTGCATGTCGTCATGTGGCTCCACGAGAACAGGACGGAAGGATGCACAGCGTATGCGATGGATTGGGCGGCTGCCAACGGCTTTCTGCATGTCGTCAAGTGGCTCCACGAAAACAGGACGGAAGGATGCACGACTGAAGCGATGGATCATGCAGCCATGAACGGTCACCTCGATGTAATCAAATGGCTTCATGCCAATAGAACCGAGGGGTGTACGACCAATGCGATGGATTGGGCGGCTCGCAGTGGCCATCTGCATGTGGTCAAGTGGCTTCTTGCCCACCGCACCGAGGGCTTTACATACGAAGCGCTCATCGAGAGCAAGACCGACAGCATCGCCACGACCCTGATCAAGAGCCTGGCACCGGAGCAACGAGCCAGCATGGCTGATGCGATTACTCGGGATCGTTCTAGTTACAACCAAATGCGCATTCCTCGCATACTCGCCTTGCTTGAGCAACCATCTGCTTGAAAGCCACCAAATGACAACCATCTTCAGCCATTGTTGCAAGCACCATCCGATGATCGTCCAACTTGCCATGGCGAGGCGTGTTGCATCCATTGACGCACGACCAAAGCCAAACCATGCTGCCTCCTACTGGCGGCCCACTGGCAGCTGCCTAGAATGGAACAAGATGCTCCATTCTGATGAAGATGCCAAAGTGGACGAGCAGGACGTGAAGATGGAGTGGAAGATCCGGCCCGCAAGGCTGCGCAGACGGTCAATCACGACTGCCAATCAACACACCTAGCTGGCTCTGGCTGTGCCTGTTATGGTCCGGCTGCAGTCGAGCTGTCTTTGTGTGTGTGTGTGGCAGCTGGTATGGTTCAGAGCGGCATGGCGCGGCAATGCAGAGACGAGGCAAGGCGTGATCGTTTGTTGGTTCTGGCACGAAACGGGAAGCACAAAGCGAGGCGGTGGATATTGCGTCAGCGGCACTGTCATTGCACACGCAGCTGTGCAATCAACCGTGATCGTGCTCGAGTCGTGGAACTTGACGACTGCTTGTGAAGGCAGCCGAGCAGGACAGACAGGCCGTTCTCGAGCGCAGAGGACAGAGTGATGCAGACGGAATGCAGCAAAAGCAAAAGCGATCCACGGGATGCACAGGAAGCCGTGGCGTGGCGTGGCTTGTCAGAGGGGCAAAAGATGAAGCAAAGGTGCACCAGGCAAAAGTGGATGCTCCGTACAGGGATCGAACCTGTGACCTTTGCGTTATTAGCACAACGCTCTACCGACTAAGCTAACGGAGCTTCCCACTTGGTGTCGAAATCTGCTTGTGCATACATATACATTGGCTACACAAAACCAACGAACAAACGAACAAACGAACAAACGAACAAACCAACAAACGAACAAACGAACAATCGACGACAATCCAGACACATCCAACAGGGCAGGGTCAAGAAGGCTGCATCGATGCAATCAAATGTGAAGTGGGTTCGTGGATACAGATTGATACATTGCACATGTCAAGCAATGTCTTGAGAGTCGTCTTGGTCGTGAAACAGGTTCAGGTTGTCTGGGTTGGACAGCCATCCCAGCTCGTCCGATCCCTGCATGAAAGCGTCGGTTGCTTCTGCTGCTGCTGCTGCTGCCAACGGCTGTTCATGCTGCTGCTGCTGTGCTGCTTGTTTCTGATACTCGCGCTCGAGATGCTTCAGTTCATGCTCATCTGGCCATGACGGCATTTCCAGGTCATCAAAGTCGTCCTGTTCACGCGATGCTGCCCAATGGACGTCTCACGTTGCAATGGCGCGTGCTGCTGCGAACCGTGCGTCCAAGCCACGCCGCCCAAGACAGCGTCCCTCGATTCCCTCTCTGACCTTGCAAGTGCTACCATCTGCATCGCTCGACAACAAAGCCAGTGCCACCAATGTACATGTTCATATCAACAAGTCGTGGCCATCACAGGGGAAAACGGACAGGCTAGGAGGAGGAGAGATGCTGGTTTTTGGGTAGTTGCAGTGCCCTGTTGACGACCATGAGACACTCAATGGCGCAGGTGCCGTAAAAGAACATGATGCCGTTGGACAGCACGCGCATGGCCGGATCGCCCGCGCTGGTCAAGAACAGCCACGAGTTGCCCAGGATGTTGATGATGCACAGGGCCATGAGCACCATGTACGTGAGGCGCAGACCAAACGGCGTCGTCTTGAGCTTGTACATGATAAAGTAGAAGAGGAAGCCCTGCTGGATCTGGTCGTAGATGGCGATGGCGACGCCCCAGGCCGACAGGGTCGCATCGAAAAGCTCGGCGTGTGTCTCCACGACCGTGAGGCTCAGCTGGCCGGCAAACACCGCCAGGCCGATGATCAGAACGACGCACTGGACGACAAGGACGGTGTGGCTGGAGAATGTGGCCACGAACGGAGCAATCACCTTGAGGAACTCGAGCTGCGACCAGAAGAAGATGGTGATCATGGCCACGATGCCCGCGGTGCCGAGCCGCTGTATGATGCGGCTGGCTGTGGCATGCGTGTCTGGCGGGACGATGAGCCAGGCGGTCACAAAGCATGCCGCGGACAGCTCCACCATCACGGTGCAGATGCGAATGCCCGTGATGTACGATGACGTCGGCATGATCATCAGACGCCTGATCAGGAAACCGTTGTAAACCATGATGGCTGTAATGAACTGCAGCGTGAGCAGGTCGAGCGTACTGAATGGCATGACCGGCGTTGCTGTCCCTCGTCGTCGTCGTCGTCGTCGCCCGTTGTCGTTTTTGTTGTTTTTATCGTGACAACATTCCAGACGGCAATGAGCGGGCCGTTTACGCTTGTGCACAAGGTCGCTGGAGACCCGAGCGACTACCCGCTCGAGACGGTCGCATCGACGCAGACGCCGTCGCACCTGGCCGTCTCGCGGGCCAAGGGCAGCATCGCCATCCACGACCTGACGACGTTTGCCGTGGCGTCGGTGCTGTCCAGTCCGCCCGGCCACAACGCACGCATTCTGAGCCAGGTGCTGTTTGACAACAGCAACCCGAACCTGCTGTTTGCGGGCGACCGGGCCGGCACGGTCGTGCTGTGGGACGTGCGGTCGAGGACGTCAGCTCTGACCTGGAACTGTGGGTGTCTGCGTGCGAGGCTGTGCGGCATTCTTCTTGGATGCTTGGTGCTGACTGCCGACGGTTTTTGCTGCAGCGTATGCGCCGGTCCTGTCGTTTGACGTCAACTGCAACCACAGCTTGCTGGCTGTCGTGAGTATGCGTCTGCTGCGGATCTGCTGTGGATCTGCTGTGGATCTCTGCGGGCTGGGCATGAACTCACCGGCCTGCGTGCTTGGCTCTCACTCACAGGGCACTGAGCTCGTTGGCGAGGATGCCAAGATCAACTTTTGGTGAGCTTTGAGCATCCGACACAGTCTGCTGGATGCATGTGCGCATGCAGATCTCTCACATGGCTTGATCGGCGAGCAGGGATATCCGCAACGCAGGTGGACCGCAGGTGGCATCGTTCATCGAATGCCATTCTGACGACGTGACGCAGGTGCGGTGCCGACCGACCAACCAACGCATTCAAGCCCCAACGCGCCAGCAGCCTGACTGACGACTGTCTGTACAGATCAAGTTCCATCCGACCCACGCCGAGGCCATGATCTCTGGCTCAACGGACGGGCAAGTCACGCACCCGCCTGGCAGCCACTCTCGTTCAAGCGAGCCACTACTAACCCGCTGCCCTCCCACAGTCTCGTGTGTCTGTACAATCTCGCAACGTTTGAAGAGGACGACGCGCTCTACCAGGTCATCAAGGACGACTCGGTCAGCAAGCTCGGCTTCTTTGGCCCGGCGTCCGAGTACCTGTACGCTACAACGCACATGGAGACGTTCTCGCTGTGGACGTTTGAAGAGGCCAACAAGATCTACACGTTTGGCGACGTGCGCGGCGTGTCCCCTGACCTCAAACTCGACTATCTGGTCGACTGTGTGTACGAGAGTGCTGGCCAGCGGCTGTACGCTGTGGCCGGATCGCAAGAGTGAGTGATTGCGATGGAGTGATGGAGTGATCGAGTGATGGTGTTGCTGACAGCTACGGTTGATTAGGGGAAGCATTGGTCTGCTGGACGTCAATCTTGGACAGCTGTCTCTGGCGTACACGCTCAACGGCGGACACACGGACATTGTGCGCGCCGCTTACTGGAACACGCAGGTAGGCGCTGGACTGGCTTGGGCAGGTAGATGCTGGCGGCCCTTGGCACAGACTGACCCGATGCTGCGTGATCAATGTGTGCAGGCCGGCATGCTCGTGTCTGGTGCCGAGGATGGCGCATTGTGTGTGTGGCAGCAGCAACAGCAACAGTAGTAGTAGTAATAGATTGGCAGTAGATCTGCTCAATAAACCGACGAAACCACCTTTGCCAACGCTTGAACAGCGCAACTCGACAAGCATGGCCGACCGCCCGCCGCGCTTCTTTACAAACAACAAGCGAGGTGTGTGTGCGGGGCTCTGGCCGGCCAGAGCCTGTGGACGCACGATGTCCGTGCGGCGGCTGTGCGGGCGGCGGGGCAGATGCGCCTGCGAGGGGACCCGGCAGCAGCAGCACCGCACCATGGCCGACCCTTGCTGCTTGTTCGGCTGCTTGCTCGCTCGCTCAGCCGCCACCGCGCAGCAGACACAATCTTGGACGGCTCGCCAAGCATCCGGCCAGCAGCCCACAGCAGCCGGGCACCACCAAGCTGGCCGCCCACCACCAACAGCATCCACTAACACTCTCATTCCACTCCCGTGCCGTCCTGCCCGCTGCCACCGCCGTTGCCCGCTGCCCACAGACGAGAACGCCGAGCTCAAGGCCGACCTCAACTCCGAGTTCCGCGACAAGCGCAAGGAGACGGTCAAGAAGGTCATTGCCAACATGACGATTGGCAAGGACGTCTCGGCGCTCTTTGCCGACGTGGTCAAGAACATGCAGACCGAGGACCTCGAGCTCAAGAAGCTGGTGTACCTGTACCTCATCAACTATGCCAAGAGCCAGCCTGAGCTGGTCATCCTGGCTGTCAATACGTTTGTCAAGGTGTGTCTGTGGTGGCTGGCTGGGCTGGCTTGGACGGGATGGCTTGGACGGGATGAATGTGACGGCTCGTGGCTGACCTGGTCCCTGGATGGCACTGCTTAGGACTCGGACGATCACAACCCTCTGATCCGTGCGCTGGCGATTCGCACCATGGGCTGTCTGCGCGTCGAGCGCATTGTCGACTACTTGCTCGAGCCCCTCAAGAAGGGTCTCAAGGTCCGTGCCATGCAGCCGATCTCGCTGCACCTGTCCTGGGTCCCCACTGCTGACTGAGTGATGCGTGGGCTGGACAGGACGAGGACCCGTATGTGCGCAAGACGGCTGCTCTGTGTGTGGCCAAGCTGTTTGATCTCAACCCGGGCATTGCCATTGACAATGGGCTCATTGCCATCCTGCAAGACATGCTCTCTGACCGCAACCCCATGGCAAGTGCACACGCACGCGCATCGTGTTTTGTATTGCTGGACAGGATCGACTCATGCTCAGTGTCATTGGGGGGACTGCCGCAGGTGATTGCCAATGCAGTGGCGGCGCTCACAGAGATCAGCGAAGCGTCGGTGCAAAAGGACATTTTCCAGATCACAGACATGCTGCTGCAGAAGCTGCTGGCGGCTCTCAACGAGTGCACCGAGTGGGGCCAGATCTGCATCCTCAACTCGCTCGGAGGGTACCGTCCTCGTGACGCACGCGAGGCCGGCGACATTGTCGAGCGCGTCATCCCGCGTCTGCAGCACGTCAATGCCAGTGTCGTGCTGTCGGCCGTCAAGGTGCTCATGATCTACCTCAACTACCAGTTCTCTGACGAGCTGGAAAAGACGATTGTGCGCAAGCTTGCTCCTCCCCTGGGTATGCTCTTTCTCTGCCCCTTCTCGTCCATCCCTTGTTGTTTTGCGTTGGCTGCAAACACGCTCGACTGACGAACCTGCTCTCCATGGGCATGCCATTCACCACAGTCACGCTGATCTCGAGCGAGCCAGAGATCCAGTATGTTGCCCTGCGCAACATTAACCTCATTCTGCAGAAGCGGCCCGATGTGCTCACGGAGGAGACGCGCGTATTCTTCACCAAGTTCAACGACCCGCCGTACGTCAAGCTCGAGAAGCTCGAGGTCATTATCAAGCTGTGTGCCGAATCCAACGTCGACCAGGTGCTGTCCGAGCTCAAGGAGTACGCCAACGAAGTCGATGTCGACTTTGTGCGCAAGTCGGTACGCGCGATTGGCCGCTGTGCCATCAAGATCCCGGCGGCGTCGGACAAGTGCGTGCACGCGCTGCTGGACCTCCTCAAGACGGGCGTTGCGTACATTGTGCAAGAGGCGATTGTGGTCATGAAGGACGTGTTCCGCAAGTACCCGACCAAGTACGAGGGCATCATCCCGTCGCTCTGCCAGAACCTGGACGCGCTGGACGAGCCCGACGCGCGCGCGTCGCTCATCTGGATCATTGGCGAGTACGCTGACCGCATCGAGAACGCGGGCGAGCTGCTCGACCATTTCCTCGAGTCGTTCAAGGACGAGAGCCCCAAGGTGCAGCTCCAGCTCATCACGGCCACGGTCAAGCTGTTCCTGAAGCGGCCCGGGTCTGCTCAGGATCTTGTCCAGAGCGTGCTGCAGAACGCGACCCAGGCCAACGACAATCCCGACATCCGCGACCGCGCGTATGTGTACTGGCGACTGCTGTCGTCCAACCCGCAGGCAGCCAAGGTATGCAAGTGGTTGACGAGAGAGTGTGTGTCTGTGTGTGCTGGTTCAATTGACACTGACCCAAACCTGCGCATATCCATACACGCACGCTCACGCATACAGGCGATTGTGCTTGCAGAGAAGCCGCCAATCGACGTGGACACGATGACGGTCAGCGAGTCGCTCCTCGACGAGCTCATTATCAACATCTCGTCGCTGGCGTCCGTGTACCACAAGTCGCCGGCGCTGCTGGGCGGCACGTCGTTTGTCGACATGACGCTCTACCGCACGGACCTTGACGGCGACGAGCAGGACCCCGAGACGCGCCGGTCGGTGTACCAGGAGGCTGCCAAGGCCATGGGCAGCGGGCCGATTATCGAGAACCTGCTGGATCTGGACTTTGGCACGCCGGCTGCCGCGCCAGCTGGCGTTGGATCGAGTGCAAGCGGCGGTGGCGTTGTCGGTGGCGGTGCGAGTGGGATTGACGACCTGCTGTCGATGGACATGGACAGCACGATGCCGATGGGGATGGGCGGCGGCAGTGGCGCGTCTGCGTTTGGCGGGCTCGGCGGGCTTGGCGCGGGGGCAGCCGCAGCGGGCATCACGAGCTACGCGTTCCCCAAGGTGCCGCTGCTGCTTGCGGCCACGGCGCAGGGGCTGGACATGAGCGGCACGTATGTGCGCCGACACGGCGCCGTGCACCTGGACCTGACGGTGGCCAACAAGGCGGCGGGGCCCATGTCGGACTTTGCCATCCAGTTCAACGTCAACACGTGCGTATCTCGCTTGTCTCACGCATGTCTCACGCATGTTTCACGCCTGTGTCTCACACGCTTGTCCAACACACGCAAATGCCTGCAGGTTCGGCCTGGCGCCTGCCGCCCCGCTTGTCGTGCCGCTCCTCCAGCCCGGCTCGACGGCCGACGTATCGCTGCCCCTCACGACCGCCGGCCCCGCGCAGCGCACGGACCCGCTCAACCTCGTGCAGATTGCCGTCAAGAACAACTACGGCGTCTTTTACTTCCAGACGCTCGTGCCGCTGCACGTGCTGCTGCTCGAGACGCCTGCCGCGGCCGGCGCGTCGGGCCCGGCGTTTGGCGCCGTCTGGGGCGACGCGGGTGCTCCGACGGCGGCGTTTGCGCTTGCTGGGTTCCCTGTCACGGACCTGCTGACCAAGCTCGGCAGGAACGGCCTGCATGTCGTGCAGCAGTCGACGCCCACGGCAAGTCTGGTCTCTTCTACTCTCTTCCCGCGTTGTGTACGAGCCTGTGCATGTGCGCTGACTGCGTGTTTGTGTCTGCTGTGCGTGCGGCCATGTAGAGCTGGCAGGTGTACGCCAAAACGGTCTCGGATATCCCGATTGCGGTCGAGATGGCCATGGCGGCCGGTGGCGGCGGCGGCGTCAACGTGACTGCCAAGTCGCGGTCGCCCGAGGTGCTTGCGTTGTTGCAAGTGTCGCTCGATGGCCTGCTCCGTTGATGTTTGCCTTCTTTTGGTGCTGGCGTGGTTTGTGATGCGCTCACATCCCCTTGTCCTCCTCCTCCTCTTTTGTTGCCTCGCTTCCGTGAATGAGCGACGGCACGGCGAGTGGACGGCAATAAAGGGCTTTCATTTGTGGATGTGTGTGTGTCGGTGTGTGTGTGTGTGTGTATGTCGCACATGAACGACATGTGTTTAGGTGGCAATCAGGATCTGTGTGTGCACAAGCAGCCGACACGTGTTGTGAGTCGTGAGCCAGGGTGTGTGGGGGTGGGAGAGAGACCAAGACCACGAACACGGCACGCGACGCGATGTGATGCGATGCGGGGCAACGTACCAGCCAAGCAATCATCATGTAAAAGAGGAAGATGGGGTAAATGGCGAGCAGCCGCTTGTTCTCGAGATTGACATCTCCGAGGAAATTGAGCGACGCTGTCGGCAGCCATGCAGAAGCGTCAGTCTGTGCTGTTGTCTTGTTGCAGACGCATCCCATCCTCGACTCATCCTCCTCCATCTCACCAAATGTTGACCAGGCAAAGGCGACGGCGACCAGCACAAACTTGAGGAGGAACGGGAGGATCCAAGTGACGAGGGAGACGGCCACGAGGGGGAACACGCAGTAGCCGAGGACACAGACGGACTGGAAGAGCGAGATGCGGCCGCCGAGCAGCTTGGAGTTGAGCGTGACGACGGCCGAGCCGAACCAGATGATGAAGAAGGTGGCCGAGAAGACGGCGGGGCCCTGCTCGTACTGTGCCGTGATGCTCAGGCGTCTGGGTGATGGTGTCAGTGAGATCGAGTATGTGAGCGAGGGAGAGAGATAGGGAGATGACGAGACTTACACCGAGAGGCCGAGACAGAGGAGCAGAGGGCCCCACCAGTCCCCTGTGCAGAGACAGACGCGGATGGGTCAGAAGCAGGCGCGATCGAAGGCGGTGCAGATAAGAGGGAAGCGGTCAAGACAAGGTGCGTGGCTTACAGTCTCTGAGAATGTTCTTGTCGGCCTGGCTGGCGGGGTTGAGGACCTGCTTGATCTTTGTCCAGATGTTGTTGAGATCGCGCATCTGGGAGCGGACAGTGGTCAGTCAGTCAGAGGGTCGATGGATGGATGGAGGTGGTGTGTTCACACGGCATGGCCCGGTGGATCACTGGGGAGAGCAAGGCATGGCCAGACCAGCAAGGCCAGACAAGAAGGACAACGCACAATGGTCTCTGACACGGGCTCGTCGAGCGTGTTCTCGATGGGGCGAGGCTCTGAGCCACTCGAGCCAATGGAGCCGGACACTGGGAGGCCGGAGCCGGGCGAGAGCGGGGCCGAGGGGCCAAAGCCGGCGGGCAGCGGCTGCTTGACGTTGAGGGAGTCTGCGGGCATGTGGATGGCGAACGAGGCCGGAGGGGCAGTCTGGGCAGCCTGGGCAGTCTGGGCAGTTGAAGCAGCAGGTGCAGTCTGAGCAGGCTGAGCAGGCTGAGCAGGCTGAGCAGCCGAAGCCGCCGAGGGCAGCGAGTAGGGCGCGACGAGCGAGGCGGTGTCGTAGTCCGAGTCGTCGAGGCGGGCGTAGGCGCCGCTGTTGCCTCCATTGCTGCCTCCGCTGTTGCCGCCAGCAGAGGGCGATGCTCTGCCAGAAGCCCACGCGGACATGGAGTTGATGGACGAGATGGCGAGTTGAGCGAGTGAGCAACCAGCCAGCCACTCGACCAGATCAATATCGACCACCAGCAATTTGCAGCAATTTGGGCGCCAATTCGCGCAATTCGAGTTTGGAAATTCCGAGCGAGTGTCGCTGCTCTCTCGCTCTGAAGCCCTTCTCTGTGGCCCTCCCGCCTCGCTCTGCTGCCCTTCTCTGAGGCCCTTCTCTGAAGCCCCTTCGCTCTTCTCGCTCTCTCGCTCGCCATGTCCGCCCTGCCGCCCTCGGCTGCTGCAACAACGGCCCAGGCCCCTCTGCCCTCTACTGCCCCCTCCACCACCACTACCACCACAGCAACCACCACGGCAACAGCACCTGCCCCCGCCCCTTCCTCGCGCCGCAGTCGCTCAGCAAAATCCACGAGTTACCCGCCCTGTCGCTCGCCGCCTTTGACATCCCCTCGCCCGCTGCCCCGCCGCCCTTGTACGCCGCCTTTATCGACGTGTCGGCCGCAGCCGCCGCCGCTGCCTCGGGAAACGCCTCGGCCTCGATCGCTGCCCTGTTTGCTCCTGCCTCTGCCTCGGCCCTGGGATCGGCCACAGATCCCTCGACCCCCTCGGCCCCCTCGTCGTCCAACGCGCTGCCCGTCCCGCCCATCCCCACCGCCGCAAGCCTCGCCTCGCTGCAGACAGAGCTCGCGCGTCTGGCCGTCCTGGCCGACTCGCGCCTCAAGAGCCTGCAGGCAAACCAGGCGTCGCTGGCCGACTGGCTGCGCAAGTACGATCCCCAGGGCTCCGTGCGCCGCGATGTCGAAAAGGAGAAAGTCGACAAGAAGACGTCGAGGACCATCCGCCTCAAGATGAATCCCACAGGCACAGGCACAGCCACCGGCTCAGGCACGGGATCTGCGCCGTCGTCTGCGTCTGCGACCGGTGCACCCGCCTCTCTGCCCGTGCCCGCTGCCGGCTCGTCGGCATCGCCCGCCTCAGTGTCCCTCGCACCGCAGGCCGTCTCTCTGGGAGCCGTGGCTGCCACTGACAACGCCAGTGCTGCCTCGTCTGCGTCTGCTTCTGCTTCTGCTTCTGCTTCTGCATCTGCGCAAGGACGCGCCGGCCCGGGCTCGGCAGCGGCCGGCTCGTCCACTCTGCGCAGCGTCGGTGCGAGCCCCGTCTCTGGCCACGCGTCACTGCCCGACGCGGCAGTCAAGATGGAAGGTGCGCGCGCGTGTGTGTGTGTCTGTGTGTGCCTCTGACTGGCCACGATGCATTCATCGAGTGCATTGCGACTGCATTCTGACTCACTCGGCCTGATCCCCTCATCATCTTCAACGCGTGCAACAGCCGCCGGTGCACACTCCCTTCAGACCGCGTCGTTGCTGGCCTCGGCTGACGCGGGCTCGGCTGCAAGTGCACCTGCCGGTTCAAGTGCAAGTGCTGCCAGCGCCAGTGCCAGTGCCAGCACAACCAAGAAGCAGCGCGCCGTGCTCGACACCGCAGACCGCCCGCTCGCCAAGACCGGCGGCGAGAACGGCTCGATCAAGCTAGCCATCATGCAGAACGGCATCATCAAGATCACCCCGCCGGCCCCCTCGGCCTCGTCTTCTGCCTCGTCGTCCATCTCGGCGTCTGCGTCGCTTGGGCCAGACGCGCACCACGCGCCGTCATTGCTGGCTGGTGGTGCGTCAGGCTCGCACGGCCATCATCCCCCGCTGCCCTCTGCCGCGGGCTCGATGCCTGCCCCTGCATCTGCGCCGACTCCTGCCGCCCCTTCCACCCCGGCATCGACGGCCAGCCGCGACAAGAAACTGGTAAGCATCATGCTCGTGCTGGATTGGATCTGTTCTGCTCTGCCGCGTCTCACACCGCTGACACCGCAACAGAGCCAGGAAAAGGGAAGCAAGAACAACCGCAGACGCCGCGACCGTACCAGTGGCGCTGCGGCGCTGGGTGCGGCTGCCCATGTGGCCGACGACGCGTCCACCACGCGCGGCACTCCCGAGCCTGATGTCTTCAACCTGGACGGCGACTACTCCAAGCTCAAGCCCCCCACCAACCAGATCCCCATTGCACAGTTTTGGTCCTTCTTTGAGCAGTTCTACCGCCCCCTGACCGAGGACGATCTGCAGGGCTTGCACCACCAGGTAAGGCGTCCATGCTTCCGCCTGTGCCTTGCCGTGGATCGTTCTGCTTGGCTTGCTAGCTGGATGCGATGCTGACATGCCTGTCCTGCCCACAACGTCCTTTCGGTGTCTTGCGGTCTTGGCCTGCAGGGGGACGACCTCACGCCGTACATCATCCCGCCCCTCGGTCGCCACTACACCAAGCAGTGGCTCGAGGAAGACCACCGGCTGTACATCATGCTGGAAGAAGGCGCGACCAACCCCGCCCTCATGGCCAACCGCGAGTTTATCGAGATGGACGACGTGGTCTACGAGGGCGACATGATGATGGGCTCGCTCTCGGAGCGTCTGCTGTCTGCGCTTGTGCAGGAAGGCGTGGTGCCCGATGCCAAGCACGGTGATGATGACGACGATGTCAGCGGCACGCCTGGGTCGGCGCTCACGCACCTGCTCATGGGTGGTGCAGCTGGCGCGGCGGGATCGGCAATGGGCGGTGGCGGCGCTGGTTCTGGCGGGTCGAGCAAAGGGGCCGCTGGGTCTGGATCAGGTGCCGCCGGTGGAACAGCCGGAACAACCGGTGCGGCTGCTGCTGCGGCTGCTGCCCACAAGCCACGCACACGCACCGATCTGTCCGTGTTTGAAGAGCGGCTGCGCATCGAGCTCGGCCACCTGGGGCTCATGGAGCTGAGCGAGTCCGAGATGGCCATGTTTGGGCCCGTGCCTGGGTCCGTGCCGGTCAAGGACGAAGACGACGGCGACCACGGCTACACGCCCATGGACACGCAGGACTCGGGCGACGAGGTGCTCGTCGAGCTGCGGCGCAAGCAGGAGGAGCTGCGCGAGCAGGTGGCCGTCAACAGCTCGCGCAAGCGCGTCCTTGCGGATGTGGCCGAGCAGTGGATGGGCTGGCAAGAGTACAACAGTCTGCTGGACGAGATCAACCGCGGCATCGAGCAGTCGTACGCCAAGCGCTTTGTGAGTGTGACATTGCCCCTGGCCCGCGACTGTGATCTGGAGGCGATGCACGGCACTGACGCATGCATGAACAAACGACATGTCTGGATGATGAACCAAACGGATACTCGTTGCTGGCGCACAGAAAGCAACAAAGTCGAAAAAGGGCAAGAAGATTGTCAAGGAGCACCGGCCCGTGTCCGAGACCCTGATCACGGCCATGGACTCGCGCAAGCGGCTGCTCAACGAGGTGGGTGCCGTGTTCTTTCCCGTTGAGCGCTTTGGCGCGCCGCCGTCGACAAGCATCTTTGCTGCTGCTGTAACGGCCGGCGATGCACCGCCGAATCTGCCCGGCAGCGCGTCGCCGTCCGACGAGTGAGCGGGTCGGGTCCGTGGCACCGGAAGGTGGACTGGCTGGACGGGCCGGCAGTCGAGCGGGTTGTGGGTTCATATCGTAAATACAAGCACATTGGCATTCCCTTTGGCACTCCCGTCGGCAGTCGTGCCGCCGTCTTCTGGCTGGTCCGAGTTGTGGTTGTGGTGGTGGCGATGGCGGTGGTGGCAATGTCGCCCGGCCGCCCCGCCATGACGTGATTGCGGCAACAATGCTCGCCGGCACAGCGCGCACAGCAGCAGATGCAGGCCCAGATGCGGGGCCCCAGATACAGATGCAGATACGGCAACAACAGCAACAACTCCCCTCGACCCTTGCTCCGCCAACACTTGAAACCGCACCCTGAAACCGCCCTGGGCCGCCAGAAACCTTTAAAGGCGAGACTCGCCCGCCGCGTGTTGAGCACACCTCCAATTCCGCTGCGGGTTTCCCCTGTGCACACAAACACATACACAGAAACCCACCTCATAACCCGCCCTCACTAGACTGTCTATAGTTCAAGATGCTTGGCGCTGTAAGTGCACCGCTCGGCCTTGTCTGCCCGCTCGCTCGCTTGCTTGCCTGCCATGTTGCCTTCTGCCGCTGTGCACCGGCTCCGGTTCCTGCCCGTCCGGCCGCCCGGCCGCCCCTCGTCGCACCGGCAGCCGCCCTGCATCTGCCCTGGCATGCACTGCGGCGTATTGCCGCGTGGGCTCGGCCAGCGACCGGCGGCATCCGCACATGCGCTCGTTGAGTCTGCCTGTCGCCCTGTCGGCCTGTCAGCGCAGTGTGCACCAAGTGTGCGCTGGTGCACACGCGCTGCACACTCACCTGCCGACCGCCTGCCCTCTCGCCCCCGCTGCCCTCTCGCCCCCGCTGCCCGCCGCCACCTCCTGTTTCATGCGCTCACACATCTACGCTTCACCGTCCCGCCCGCCCTGCGCCGCTCTGCCCTGTCCCTGGCGTCATTTTTTTGTTTTGCGCCCCCTTTTGGCCCGTCCGCCGGCCACTCCTGCTGCCACACTCGCTTCTGTCGGCCGCTTATCTGCCCTGCCGCTTCCTGCCGCTTCCTGCCGCTTCCTGCCCGCTGCCGCTCCTTGGTTGCGGCCACCACCTGCGACGCCCACGATCCGTGCCCGCTGCCGCTCCCATGACTTGCCTTGAACCGCCGTGAACCGCCGTGAACCGCCGCCGGCTGCCAGGCTACTATCCCTGAACCTCTTGTCGAGACCACCGTCGTCATGGACGGCGACGAACAGGTCACGACCATCAAGACCACCACCGTTGACGAGGCTGGCAACAAGAAGATTGCCATCAAGACGCTTCGCTCGAAGAAGGTCCTTGTCCCCGTCACCACCACGCGTACTGTCCTGCGCGAGGTGGAGGCCAAGGGCGAGACCGTCGTCCCCTCGAGCGCTTCGTCGCGTAAGTGCTCCTCGCTGCTCTGCCCTTTGCTGCATGATCCATTTCTCCGGCCAGCCGACCGGCGTGGTCAGCTGGCCACCGTGTGGACCCATGGCGTGATCCAATTGGTTGCTGACTCATCACACTCCGTCGTCCTGGTGCACACCAATCGCACGCACACACCCACCAACAGTGACCACCGTCAACGTTGAGACGTCGAACAAAACCGAAAAAATCCCTCATGAAACCACCTACACCACCACCACCACGACCACCACCTCGACCGCTGGCGTGGCTGCTACCACCATCGAGAACGACGCCGATTCGTCGTCCGAGGTGCTCATTGCCGACGAGACGCTTCTCGCGGCTTCGGTCGCGTCGATCGGCTCGGCCGACGTCGAGTCTGCCTACGAGACTGTGACGGTCGCTGGCGAGGACGTGACCACGACCACCACTACGACCACCACCACCACCACTGCTGTCTCGGCTGATGGCGTTGCCACGGAGACGGTCAGCACCGCTGTGGACACGGCTGTCGAGACGGTCGCGTCGGCTGCCCCCAAGTTTGACGTGACGTTCTCGTTTGCTCCCAAGGTCGAGCTTGTTGACACCACCACTGCTACCGAGACGGTCGTTGCGGCTGTCGCTGTCGAGACTGTCGCTGTCGAGACTGCCACCAAGGAGATTGTCACCGAGGCTGTTGCCGTCGAGACTGTTGTCGAGGACGCCACGCTTGACATTGTCCAGTCGTACGGCGCTGCCGAGGCTGTGACCGTCGAGACCACCGAGACTGTCGCTGTTGAGGCTGTCGCTGTCGAGGCTGTCGAGACCACCACCACGACCACCACGACTGTCACCGAGACCGTCGACGAGGACACGATCATTGAGAAGGTCGTTGACGTTGCCGAGGATGTCGCCGAGGCTGTTGGCGATGCTGCTGGCGCTGTTGCCGGCGGTGTTGCTGCTGGCGCGACTGCTGTTGGCTCTGCCGCGTACAACCTGTTCTTTGGCAAGGCCAAGACCGCGTCGGACGCCACTGCCACCGAGACGTCGAGACTGTCGAGGTTGTCGAGGTCGTTGCCACTGAGGAGTCGACCAAGGAGGTTGTTGTCGAGGCTGTCGAGACTGTCGCTGTCGAGACCACCACCGAGACGATCACCACCGAGACTGTCGAGACCGAGGTTGTTGCCGTCGAGACTGCCGTCGAGACCGTGACTGTCGAGACCACCGAGACTGTCGCTGTTGAGGCTGTCGCTGTCGAGGCTGTCGAGACCACCACCACGACGACCACGACTGTCACCGAGACCGTCGAGGACGACACGATCATTGAGAAGGTCGTTGACGTTGCCGAGGATGTCGCCGAGGCTGTTGGCGATGCTGCTGGCGCTGTTGCCGGTGGTGTTGCTGCTGGCGCGACTGCCGTTGGCTCTGCCGCGTACAACCTGTTCTTTGGCAAGGCCAAGACCGCGTCGGACGCCACTGCCACCGAGACTGTCGAGACTGTCGAGGTTGTCGAGGTCGTTGCCACTGAGGAGTCGACCAAGGAGGTTGTTGTCGAGGCTGTCGAGACTGTTGCTGTCGAGACCACCACCGAGACGATCACCACCGAGACTGTCGAGACCGAGGTCGTTGCCGTCGAGACTGCCGTCGAGACCGTGACTGTCGAGACCACCGAGACTGTCGCTGTTGAGGCTGTTGCTGTCGAGGCTGTCGAGACCACCACGACGACCACGACTGTCACCGAGACCGTCGAGGACGACACGATCATTGAGAAGGTCGTTGACGTTGCCGAGGATGTCGCCGAGGCTGTTGGTGATGCTGCTGGCGCTGTTGCCGGTGGTGTTGCTGCTGGCGCGACTGCCGTTGGCTCTGCCGCGTACAACCTGTTCTTTGGCAAGGCCAAGACCGCGTCGGACGCCACTGCCACCGAGACTGTCGAGACTGGAGACTGTCGAGGTCGTTGCCACCGAGGAGTCGACCAAGGAGGTTGTTGTCGAGGCTGTCGAGACTGTGCTGTCGAGACCACCACCGAGACGATCACCACCGAGACTGTCGAGACCGAGGTTGTTGCTGTCGAGACTGCTGTCGAGACCGTGACTGTCGAGACCACCGAGACTGTCGCCGTTGAGGCTGTCGCTGTCGAGGCTGTCGAGACCACCACCACGACGACCACGACTGTCACCGAGACCGTCGAGGACGACACGATCATTGAGAAGGTCGTTGACGTTGCCGAGGATGTCGCCGAGGCTGTTGGCGATGCTGCTGGCGCTGTTGCCGGTGGTGTTGCTGCTGGCGCGACTGCCGTTGGCTCTGCCGCGTACAACCTGTTCTTTGGCAAGGCCAAGACCGCGTCGGACGCCACTGCCACCGAGACTGTCGAGACTGTCGAGGTTGTCGAGGTCGTTGCCACTGAGGAGTCGACCAAGGAGGTTGTTGTCGAGGCTGTCGAGACTGTTGCTGTCGAGACCACCACCGAGACGATCACCACCGAGACTGTCGAGACCGAGGTTGTTGCTGTCGAGACTGCTGTCGAGACCGTGACTGTCGAGACCACCGAGACTGTCGCCGTTGAGGCTGTTGCTGTCGAGGCTGTCGAGACCACCACGACGACCACGACTGTCACCGAGACCGTCGAGGACGACACGATCATTGAGAAGGTCGTTGACGTTGCCGAGGATGTCGCCGAGGCTGTTGGCGATGCTGCTGGCGCTGTTGCCGGTGGTGTTGCTGCTGGCGCGACTGCCGTTGGCTCTGCCGCGTACAACCTGTTCTTTGGCAAGGCCAAGACCGCGTCGGACGCCACTGCCACCGAGACTGTCGAGACTGTCGAGGTTGTTGCCACCGAGGAGTCGACCAAGGAGGTTGTTGTCGAGGCTGTCGAGACTGTCGCTGTCGAGACCACCACCGAGACGATCACCACCGAGACTGTCGAGACCGAGGTTGTTGCTGTCGAGACTGCTGTCGAGACCGTGACTGTCGAGACCACCGAGACTGTCGCCGTTGAGGCTGTCGCTGTCGAGGCTGTCGAGACCACCACCACGACGACCACGACTGTCACCGAGACCGTCGAGGACGACACGATCATTGAGAAGGTCGTTGACGTTGCCGAGGATGTCGCCGAGGCTGTTGGCGATGCTGCTGGCGCTGTTGCCGGTGGTGTTGCTGCTGGCGCGACTGCTGTTGGCTCTGCCGCGTACAACCTGTTCTTTGGCAAGGCCAAGACCGCGTCGGACGCCACTGCCACCGAGACTGTCGAGACCACTGAGACTGTCGAGGTCGTTGCCACCGAGGAGTCGACCAAGGAGGTTGTTGTCGAGGCTGTCGAGACTGTTGCTGTCGAGACCACCACCGAGACGATCACCACCGAGACTGTCGAGACCGAGGTCGTTGCTGTCGAGACTGCCGTCGAGACCGTGACTGTCGAGACCACCGAGACTGTCGCTGTTGAGGCTGTCGCTGTCGAGGCTGTCGAGACCACCACCACGACGACCACGACTGTCACCGAGACCGTCGAGAGACACGATCATTGAGAAGGTCGTTGACGTTGCCGAGGATGTCGCCGAGGCTGTTGGCGATGCTGCTGGCGCTGTTGCCGGTGGTGTTGCTGCTGGCGCGACTGCCGTTGGCTCTGCCGCGTACAACCTGTTCTTTGGCAAGGCCAAGACCGCGTCGGACGCCACTGCCACCGAGACTGTCGAGACTGTCGAGGTGTCGAGGTCGTTGCCACTGAGGAGTCGACCAAGGAGGTTGTTGTCGAGGCTGTCGAGACTGTCGCTGTCGAGACCACCACCGAGACGATCACCACCGAGACTGTCGAGACCGAGGTTGTTGCTGTCGAGACTGCCGTCGAGACCGTGACTGTCGAGACCACCGAGACTGTCGCTGTTGAGGCTGTCGCTGTCGAGGCTGTCGAGACCACCACCACGACGACCACGACTGTCACCGAGACCGTCGAGGACGACACGATCATTGAGAAGGTCGTTGACGTTGCTGGCGATGCCGTGAGGCTGTTGGCGATGCTGCTGGCGCTGTTGCCGGCGGTGTTGCTGCTGGCGCGACTGCTGTTGGCTCTGCCGCGTACAACCTGTTCTTTGGCAAGG
Source organism: Entophlyctis helioformis (assembly GCA_025526915.1). Classification (NCBI taxonomy): domain Eukaryota; kingdom Fungi; phylum Chytridiomycota; class Chytridiomycetes; order Chytridiales; family Chytriomycetaceae; genus Entophlyctis; species Entophlyctis helioformis. Next base: position 55,760 of record JAHLKH010000071.1, on the reverse strand, counting down.
CCAAGACCGCGTCGGACGCCACTGCCACCGAGACCGTCGAGACCACTGAGACTGTCGAGGTCGTTGCCACCGAGGAGTCGACCAAGGAGGTTGTTGTCGAGGCTGTCGAGACTGTTGCTGTCGAGACCACCACCGAGACGATCACCACCGAGACTGTCGAGACCGAGGTCGTTGCCGTCGAGACCGTGACTGTCGAGACCACCGAGACTGTCGCTGTTGAGGCTGTCGCTGTCGAGGCCGTCGAGACCACCACGACGACCACCACGACCGTCACCGAGACCGTCGACGAGGACACGATCATTGAGAAGGTCGTTGACGTTGCCGAGGATGTCGCCGAGGCTGTTGGCGATGCTGCTGGCGCTGTTGCCGGCGGTGTTGCTGCTGGCGCGACTGCTGTTGGCTCTGCCGCGTACAACCTGTTCTTTGGCAAGGCCAAGACCGCGTCGGACGCCACTGCCACCGAGACCGTCGAGACCGTCGAGACTGTCGAGGTTGTTGCCACTGAGGAGTCGACCAAGGAGGTTGTTGTCGAGGCTGTCGAGACTGTTGCTGTCGAGACCACCACCGAGACGATCACCACCGAGACTGTCGAGACCGAGGTCGTTGCCGTCGAGACTGCCGTCGAGACCGTGACTGTCGAGACCACCGAGACTGTCGCTGTTGAGGCTGTCGCTGTTGAGGCTGTCGAGACCACCACCACGACGACCACGACTGTCACCGAGACCGTCGAGGAGACACGATCATTGAGAAGGTCGTTGACGTTGCTGGCGATGCCGTTGAGGCTGTTGGCGATGCTGCTGGCGCTGTTGCCGGTGGTGTTGCTGCTGGCGCGACTGCTGTTGGCTCTGCCGCGTACAACCTGTTCTTTGGCAAGGCCAAGACCGCGTCGGACGCCACTGCCACCGAGACCGTCGAGACCGTCGAGACTGTCGAGGTTGTTGCCACTGAGGAGTCGACCAAGGAGGTTGTTGTCGAGGCTGTCGAGACTGTTGCTGTCGAGACCACCACCGAGACGATCACCACCGAGACTGTCGAGACCGAGGTCGTTGCCGTCGAGACTGCCGTCGAGACCGTGACTGTCGAGACCACCGAGACTGTCGCTGTTGAGGCTGTCGCTGTTGAGGCTGTCGAGACCACCACCACGACGACCACGACTGTCACCGAGACCGTCGAGGACGACACGATCATTGAGAAGGTCGTTGACGTTGCCGGCGATGCCGTCGAGGCTGTTGGCGATGCTGCTGGCGCTGTTGCCGGTGGTGTTGCTGCTGGCGCGACTGCTGTTGGCTCTGCCGCGTACAACCTGTTCTTTGGCAAGGCCAAGACCGCGTCGGACGCCACTGCCACCGAGACTGTCGAGACTGTCGAGGTTGTCGAGGTCGTTGCCACCGAGGAGTCGACCAAGGAGGTTGTTGTCGAGGCTGTCGAGACTGTTGCTGTCGAGACCACCACCGAGACGATCACCACCGAGACTGTCGAGACCGAGGTCGTTGCCGTCGAGACTGCGTCGAGACCGTGACTGTCGAGACCACCGAGACTGTCGCCGTTGAGGCTGTCGCTGTTGAGGCTGTCGAGACCACCACCACGACGACCACGACCGTCACCGAGACCGTCGACGACGACACGATCATTGAGAAGGTCGTTGACGTTGCTGGCGATGCCGTCGAGGCTGTTGGCGATGCTGCTGGCGCTGTTGCCGGTGGTGTTGCTGCTGGCGCGACTGCCGTTGGCTCTGCCGCGTACAACCTGTTCTTTGGCAAGGCCAAGACCGCGTCGGACGCCACTGCCACCGAGACTGTCGAGACTGTCGAGGTTGTCGAGGTCGTTGCCACTGAGGAGTCGACCAAGGAGGTTGTTGTCGAGGCTGTCGAGACTGTTGCTGTCGAGACCACCACCGAGACGATCACCACCGAGACTGTCGAGACCGAGGTCGTTGCTGTCGAGACTGCTGTCGAGACCGTGACTGTCGAGACCACCGAGACTGTCGCTGTTGAGGCTGTCGCTGTCGAGGCTGTCGAGACCACCACCACGACGACCACGACCGTCACCGAGACCGTCGACGACGACACGATCATTGAGAAGGTCGTTGACGTTGCGAGGATGTCGCCGAGGCTGTTGGCGATGCTGCTGGCGCTGTTGCCGGTGGTGTTGCTGCTGGCGCGACTGCCGTTGGCTCTGCCGCGTACAACCTGTTCTTTGGCAAGGCCAAGACCGCGTCGGACGCCACTGCCACCGAGACTGTCGAGACTGTCGAGGTTGTCGAGGTCGTTGCCACTGAGGAGTCGACCAAGGAGGTTGTTGTCGAGGCTGTCGAGACTGTTGCTGTCGAGACCACCACCGAGACGATCACCACCGAGACTGTCGAGACCGAGGTCGTTGCCGTCGAGACTGCCGTCGAGACCGTGACTGTCGAGACCACCGAGACTGTCGCTGTTGAGGCTGTTGCTGTCGAGGCTGTCGAGACCACCACGACGACCACGACTGTCACCGAGACCGTCGAGGACGACACGATCATTGAGAAGGTCGTTGACGTTGCTGGCGATGCCGTTGAGGCTGTTGGTGATGCTGCTGGCGCTGTTGCCGGTGGTGTTGCTGCTGGCGCGACTGCTGTTGGCTCTGCCGCGTACAACCTGTTCTTTGGCAAGGCCAAGACCGCGTCGGACGCCACTGCCACCGAGACTGTCGAGACTGTCGAGGTTGTCGAGGTCGTTGCCACTGAGGAGTCGACCAAGGAGGTTGTTGTCGAGGCTGTCGAGACTGTCGCTGTCGAGACCACCACCGAGACTGTCGAGACCGAGGTCGTTGCTGTCGAGACTGCTGTCGAGACCGTGACTGTCGAGACCGTGACTGTCGAGACCACCGAGACTGTCGCTGTCGAGGCTGTCGCTGTTGAGGCTGTCGAGACCACCACCGCGACCACCACGACCGTCACCGAGACCGTCGACGAGGACACGATCATCGAGAAGGTCGTTGACGTTGCCGAGGATGTCGCCGAGGCTGTTGGCGATGCTGCTGGCGCTGTTGCCGGTGGTGTTGCTGCTGGCGCGACTGCCGTTGGCTCTGCCGCGTACAACCTGTTCTTTGGCAAGGCCAAGACCGCGTCGGACGCCACTGCCACCGAGACTGTCGAGACTGTCGAGGTTGTCGAGGTCGTTGCCACTGAGGAGTCGACCAAGGAGGTTGTTGTCGAGGCTGTCGAGACTGTTGCTGTCGAGACCACCACCGAGACGATCACCACCGAGACTGTCGAGACCGAGGTCGTTGCCGTCGAGACTGCCGTCGAGACCGTGACTGTCGAGACCACCGAGACTGTCGCTGTTGAGGCTGTTGCTGTCGAGGCTGTCGAGACCACCACGACGACCACGACTGTCACCGAGACCGTCGAGGACGACACGATCATTGAGAAGGTCGTTGACGTTGCTGGCGATGCCGTTGAGGCTGTTGGTGATGCTGCTGGCGCTGTTGCCGGTGGTGTTGCTGCTGGCGCGACTGCTGTTGGCTCTGCCGCGTACAACCTGTTCTTTGGCAAGGCCAAGACCGCGTCGGACGCCACTGCCACCGAGACTGTCGAGACTGTCGAGGTTGTCGAGGTCGTTGCCACTGAGGAGTCGACCAAGGAGGTTGTTGTTGAGACCACCACCGTCACTGAGCTCGAGGCCGTCGCCGCTGCTGACCTCAAGGAGCAGGACAACACGGTCATTGACAAGGTCGTTGACGTTGCCGAGGACGTTGCTGAGGCCGTTGCCGATGTCGCTGAAGACGTTGCTGAGGCTCTTGGCGATGCTGCCGAGGTTGTTGCCGACGGTGTCGCCGCTGCTGGAACCAAGGCCTACGATCTGCTGTTCGGCTGGTCCAAGGAGGTTGATGCCAAGGACATTCCTAAGGACGAGTACGTTGACGAGCTGACCGAGACTGCTACCAAGGCCGTCGAGGTTGAGGCGATCGCTGTCGAGACCACCGAGACGACCGTCACCGAGGTCGAGACCACCGTCACTGAGACGATCGAGACGACCGCGACCGAGGTTGTTGCCGCCGTTGAGACGATCGAGGCTGTGGAGACCAAGGCCGTCGAGGTTGAGGCGATCGCTGTCGAGACCACCGAGACGACCGTCACCGAGGTCGAGACCACCACTGTTGAGGAGACCACTGTCACCGAGACCGAGGTTGTTGCCGCCGTCGAGACGATCGATGCTGTTGAGACCAAGGCCGTTGAGGTTGAGACGATCGCTGTCGAGACCACCGAGACGACCGTCACCGAGACAATCGAGACGACCGAGACCAAGGAGGTTGTTGTCGAGTCGATTGAGGAGGGCTATGTCACCATTGACAAGACCGAGGTTGCTGCCGCTGTCGCGTCGGATGCTCAGTACGCCGTCGCCGTTGCTGCCCCTGCCGCCGAGGAGGAGGAGGAGTACGAGGAGATTGAGGAGACTGTCACGACCACTGTGATTGTCACGTACACGACGTTCACGACCACGTTCGACGACGGCTCTGCACCGATCACCAAGGTCATCAAGACCACGCGCACGATTGTCAACGGCGTCGAGACGGTTACCGAGTCCGAGGTCGACCGCGACACGGAAGAGTACGGCAAGGCAATTGAGCAGGTTGCCTTTGAGGCTGCCAAGGATGCTGCTCTCTTTGCTGAGCAGGCCGAGGCTGCTGCCGCTGCCGCCGCCGCTGCTGCTTCCGCAGCTGCTTCGTCCAAGACGACGACCACGACGACCACCAGCTACGGCTCGGAGGAGCCCGTTGTCCAGGTTGTCCGCACCGTGTCCTCTGAGGACCAGATGTACGTGCAGTTGCTATCTATTCATACCAATTTTGACGCGTTTTGGTAGTATGGATGAACTAACACAATCATTCGACATGGCAACGCCGGTGTTGTACACAGCCACGCTGCTCGCTCCAAGACCATGGATGAGTTTGAGCACCGCAAGCAGGAGGACCTTGCCCGTGCCCGCCAGGAGCAGGAGGCTGCCCTCCGCAAGCAGGAGGCCGAGGCGTTTGAAAAGGCGCAGATTCTCAAGGCGTCTCTCGAGCGCGAGGAGGCTCTCCGCAAGGAGCAGCAGCGTCTCGCCCGCGAGCGCGAGGACCGCGAGCGTGTTGCCCGTCTCGTCCACCAGGAGGCTGTGCTGACGCAGTTTGAGATCACCAAGCGCGAGGCTGCCCGCCAGGCCGAGCTTGAGCGCGACGCTGCGCTCAAGGCCCAGGAGAAGGAGGCGTTTGCCAAGCTTGAGCTCGCCAAGAAGATCAAGGCCGAGGAGGAGCGTCAGCGCCGCGAGGCTGAGGAGCAGCGTCTCCGCGACGAGCAGCGTGCTCGCGAGGAGCGTCTCACCAAGCAGCGCGAGGCCATGGAGCGCTTCGAGGAGGAGCAGCGTCTCAGAGTACGTCCTGTGTTGCTGTGCTTGTTGTGGCATGTGTTTGGATGTGCCGTGAACTGACTCTGGGGGTTGCTGTCACAGAAAATGAGCCAGGCCGAGCGCGAGGCTTACCTTGCCGAGAAGGAGCGCCGCAGAAAGGCTGCCGAAGAGGCTGAGCGTCTCCGTCTGGAGGCGATCGCCTTTGCCGCTGCCGAGGCTGAACGTATCCGTCTCGAGGAGGAGGCTGCCGCCGCCGCCGAGGTTGAGCGCATCCGCCTTGAGGCTGAGGCCGCTGTCGAGGCCGAGCGTCTCCGTGTCGAGGCTGAGGCTGCCGCTATTGCTGCGGCTGCTGCTGCCGAGGCCGAGCGTATCCGTCTTGCGGAGGAGGCTGCTGCCCTTGCTGCTGCCGAGGCCGAGGCCGAGCGCGTTCGCGTCGAGGCTGCCCAGGCCAAGGCTGTCCAGGATGCTGCTGATGCCGTCGCCGCTGCTGCCCTCGCTGCCGCTGTCGCTGTCTCGACCACCGAGACCACCACCGAGGAGACTGTTGTTGTCTCGACCACCGAGGCCAAGTCTGCCGAAGACTCGATCCTCGCCGAGGTCAACGCCGCCATGGCCACCGCCGCCGCCAACGCCGCGATCGAAGAGTCTGTCGAGACGACCACTGTCACGACCAAGACCATCACCACGACCACGACCGTGGACGGCGAGGAGCTGGTGACTGTCGACGTGCAGACGTCCGAGTCCAAGTCCGCCGTTGCCGCTGTGGACGCCGTCGCCGTTGACGCTTCCAGCGCGTCCAAGACCGTCACCGCGACCACCACCACCGAGGTCATTGAGCTCCAGCCGGCCGCGATCCCCGCCACGACGACGACCACCACCACGACCACCACCACTACGGCGGCGGCGGCTGGCGGCAAGACGATTGTCAAGGTCGTTGACACCACCGAGAAGAACGGCGGCTGCGCCTGCATCATCCTGTAATCGGAGGGGGGAGACGTCACCTGATCTCATCTCGCCTTTATCACCGTCCCCGTATCACGTATCTCGTACCCACCTGTTTCAATAATCCCGCCCGTATCCCCCCCCTCCTCATCACTCCCGACCCCATCCCTATCACAAGACCACCACCACCACCTCGTTTCTGTTTGTGCACCACACTAGCAGCCATCCATCCATCCGCCTTTTTTCCCACCGTCGACCTCGTTGCGTACTCTGGTACCGCCCACACCGCCCCTACTGTTTCTGAATCTCTTTGTTCCGCGTCTTGGTCTGGAAGGACAGCCAGCACCCTCGACTTGCATGCACCGCAAACGGCCAAACATTCAACACTCTCTGCACACACGGACCGGTTGCCAACTGTATCATCAAGCGTCGACGCCACACCACCACTATCACCATCACTTTCTCGCTCGCTTTGTACTACTCTCTGATCGCCGCCCATCCTCTGTACTTGAATGAATCGCTTTTCTTGTGCGGCCAACCTCCACGCTGTTGTCGTCTTTTCGTATCAGGGTTTTACAGACAGTGGATCGCGAGGGAGGGTTTATTTCCAAATGTGCACAAGCCCGTCGTCGGCATAGACGGCCAGGATATTCGATGCCGGGTGGTGCGCCAGGCCAATGATCTCGGTCTTGGACACGGGCAGCGACGTCACGGGCTTGCCGCTCAGGGTGCCAAACACGTACACGCGGCCGTTCTCGGCGGAGCCGTAGACAAACTCGCCCTTGGAGGACACGACGGCCGACGTCATATCGGGCGGCTTGGCGTCCTCGACCGTCATGCTCTTGACCACCTGGCCCTTGAGCGAGATGATGTACAGGAACGGGCTCTGGTTGGACACGAGGATGTGGTTGTCGTTCTTGGGCGTGAGCGCAAGGGCGGTGATGGTCGGGCTCTGCGCACCGAGCGGCGCCACCTTGCCTTCGTACAGGCCAATGGTCGTCAGGCAGTCGGCCGACTTGGTGTCCCAGATCTGGCATCGAGTCGCGCATGCGTGTCAGGGCATGTGCTGTGGGGGGCATTTTCAATGGATGCATGGACTGGTTTCGAAGGTGGGTCGAGCCAGCGAACAGGCGAGGATGGGGTGCGTACCTTGACAGTGCCGTCACTGCTGCCGCTGATGACACGGCCGCCGTCAGCCGAGAAGATGGCCTTGTTGACAAACGACGTATGGCCACGGAACTCTTTGAGCGTTTTGCCCGACTTGAGACCATGCAATCTGGCATCGCCACGGCAAAGAGTCAGATCCACAGAGAATGCTCACGTCCATGGCAACGCACCTGATGGTCGTGTCGAAACTGGCCGACAGGACCTGCGAGCCGTCGCGCGAAAAACACAGCGACGTCACGCCCTGGTTGTGTGCGGTCGGGAACCGTCGGAGGACCTGTCCCGTGTGAATCTTCCAGACAGTGATCTTGCCGTCCTGTGAGCCGGATGCAAGCAGGTCGCTGTCGCGGTTGAACGCCAGCGACAGCACGGCCGAGTCCATGAGCATCATGGCGTCCTGTTGTGCTGAATCGCGTCAGCCAACAGCACCGGTCCAGACACGCGGGCAAGCACAGGATGCATGCCTCTGCTTGGTACTTGAGATCCTTGCGCAGCTTTCCCGTGGTGTAGTTCCACACTTCAATCAGGCCGTCCACGGTGCCAGTCACCAGAAACTGGCCGTCGGGCGAGAACACGGCGACTTCGGCGTGCTGCTTGCGAGGAAACTTGATCGTCGCAATCGACTGTGCAGGCAGGGCGTCTTCCTCGACCTGTACGGCAGGTGCGGATCCCTTGAACAGATCAAACTCTGTGTCGGCCTTGATGATGCCCTGGCTCGTCTGCCACTTGATTGACTGGCCAATGATGGTCATGAGCCGCGACGGTGGAACCGCGGCGACTTCGACACAGAGGGCTGCGACGCGATGCGAAGCGACGCGATGCGATGACGCGGGAGAGTAAGTGAGTGAGTCAGGGAGGGAGTGGGAAGCGATGGCACGAACAAGCGTACCATCGGCAATGGCCTTTCGCCGCTTCTCCTTGGTGGTGCCGGTCGGATACGCCTCGTTGGGATCGAAAAAGGTGCGCGACAGGAGCGCTTCGAGATGCAGGTACCTGTCTGGATAGATGTCTTTGAGGATCTGCGACGGGTCTGTCTGGCGCAGCAGCGAGCGGGCGGCCACCAGCTCGCGCTGCTCGATCAGCTCCAGGATGATCTGCTCGTACAGGTCGACGAGCTTCTTTGGCGAGACGGAGAGGGCGGACAGGGTTTTGAGGACTGCGTCCCAGCGGCCGGCGCAGATGTCGGCCTTGAAGGCGTCTGCGTTGTCGACGGTGTTGAACGAGACGTTGGTTTCGTCCTGCGGTTGCGTCGATGGTCAGTCAGTCAGTCAGGCAGGCAGGCAGGCAAGTGGACCGTCGGACACACCTGCAGCGTGGCGAGCGAGCGCAGCAGGTTGTTCTCCTTGAGAAACTGCAGGATGAGCCGGACGACGCTGGCGGCAGGGCAAGAGTGAGCCACGGCGTGGGCATGCAAGGAGTATATAAGGGGCATATAAGGGGCATACACGGCGTGCACACCCACAAGCACAGTCGAGGTGCACACCCACAACCACACGCACACAACCACGTCCAACCCGCAACAGACTCACTCGGCGCTCTCGATCTCGAGCGACATTTGCTGGCGGCAGCGGGATCTCGCGCTCAGGCCAACTTGACCAACTCGCCCGCAAACCGTCCAACTCTCCGTCCAGCACCAACACCAGACGCGCACGCAATGGGCTCCATCGGCACCGGCGTGAGTGGGCCGCTGCTCGAGCGGCTGTTCCGACGAGTGCCTGCCACGGACAGCTGGCCGTGCGGGGCCTGCGGGTGCCTTCTTACGGCCTGCTGCGCCGTGCTAGCTTGCTAGGCTTGCTAGGCTTGCTAGGCTTGCTGCAGCCTGCGCGTCGGGCCGGCCTCGTGCCGTGTCGCATGCACACCCTGGCCGGGCTCGCCTGGCAGGCACTCGCTCGCTCTCTTACACACTCGCTCCTACTCACACTCTCCTACTCACACACTCGCACTCTCGCACACTCGCCCCCCAGTACGACCTCTCGGCCTCGACATACTCGCCCGATGGCCGCATCTTCCAGGTCGAGTACGCCCTCAAGGCCGTCGAGAACAGCGGGTGCGTGCGTGCGTGCCTGCGGCGGCTGCTTATGCCTCGCCTTACCTGTACACTTACTAACTCACTCACTAACTCACATACGGGCCCCGCCTGCAGCACTTGCATCGGCATCCGCACAAAGGACGGCGTCGTGCTCGCCCACGAGAAGCTGGTCCACTCCAAGCTGCTCGTCCCCGGCTCAAACCGCCGCATCCAGACCGTCGACCAGCACGTCGGCATGGTGCGTGTCCTCTCATGCCCTCTCTTATGCTCTATCGGTCTGCCCTCGCCGTCTCGGCGTCTGATCCCTGTCTGGCTGCTAACCAGCTGCGTCCAGGTCGGTGCTGGTCTGCTCGCAGACTCGCGTCATCTCGTCTCGCGTGCCCGCGAAGAAGCCGTCAACTACAGAGACACGTACAAGTCGCCCATCCCTTCCAAGGTTCGCATCCCTCTTACGCCATCGCTCTCATCGTCCTTGTCTGTCTATCTGCCTGCCTCGGCTGCCCGTTGATCGCACTCTAACTCGCTGCCTGCCCGTGCCGCGTCTGTGCGCGTCTGGTAGATGATGGCTGAGCGTGTTGCTGCCTACGTCTCGGCCTTTACGCTCTACTCGTCTGTGCGTCCCTTTGGTCTGTCGACCCTCATTGCAGTCATGGACCACGAGGGCCCTGCCCTGTTCATGGTCGAGCCCTCTGGCGTCTACTACGTGAGTCGCGCGCTCTGGCTCTCTCTCACTCTGTCCATCGCTTGGATTGGACTGGTTGACTCAAGGACCAATGCATGGACAGGGATACCACGCGAGCGCTGTTGGCAAGGGCAAGCAGGTTGCAAAGACCGAGCTCGAGAAGCTCAAGTTTGAAACGCTCACGGCCAGAGATGCTGTCAAGGAGGCTGCAAGAATGTGGGTGATTCGCGTCGGCTGCCTGCTGGAGGAAGCCTCATCCCTCCGCATCTCTCTCCAACTGAATGGCTGACTAACTGGCTGGCTGACTGCACTGTACAGTATCTACATGGTTCACGACGATGCCAAGGACAAGGAGTTTGAGCTCGAGCTCACATGGATCTGCCAAGAGTCGGGCGGCAAGCACCAGGTCGTGCCCGCTGCCATTGCTGAGGAGGCCGAGCGGCTCGCCAAGGCCGCCCTCTCGAACGAGATGGACGAGGACTGATCTGTCCCTCTCTTCTCTCCTCTCCTCTCCGTTCCTCTCTCCGCTCTCTCTCTTTCCAGAAACAATGAACAAACGAATCAGACATTCATTGTACGTCGTATTGAAAGCCGGCTTGCTCTGGACAAGCCATCCATCGATCCACACATCCACACATCCACACATCCATCCGTGCGTACAGGCTTGCGTGTACAAAACAACTCCCGCTCATTTAATCGTCGCCTTGGCGAGCGACGCGGCCTTGACCAGACCCTTGGCCGTGCGGAACGGCACGCCATCCCACACAGCGACGAGATCCTCGCGCGTCGTGAACATGGGCTGGACCGTCTCCCACACCTTCTTCTTGGGGTTGAGCACCGCCTCGGGCGTGCCCTCATGGCCCTCAAAGTACACGCGGTCGCCAGGCACCGACCCGGCAGGCGGCACGAGAAACTCGACCTTGGTGTGGTCAGCATCCGACGCGCACAGCACCATGGCGTGCGACTTGATGCCGCGCATCGCAACGGGCTTGAGGTTCTTGAGCACGAGAATCGTCTTGCCGAGCATGTCGGCCTCGCTCATGAACTTGACGAGACCCGACACGACTTCGCGCGGCTGCTCCTCGCCCACGTCAATGTGCTCCACGTAAAGCGTGTCGGCGTCGGGGTGCTTACGCACACTCACAATCTTGCCGACCACCATGTCCAGCTTGGAGATGATCGACGCCTCCTGCGCGGCCGCCGGTGCCGGTGCGCCGCCCTTGACCTTTTTCTCCTTTTTCTTGTCGCCGGCGGCGGCGGCGTCGGCGCTGACTGCGGCCGTTGCAGGTGCTGCCGCAGGTGCAGCAGCAGCAGCGGGTGCAGACTTGGCTGCGGAAGGTGCAGCTGCAGGTGCAACAGGGCCAGACGTAAACACAACATCCTGCTTGCCGTAGACCGTGTCCAGCTTGTACATGCTCGTGACCTTGGTGGGGTCGATGGGCTCCTGGTTGCCATACACAGAGTCGAGCTTGTACATGGTGCTGACGTGCTGCACGTTGGCCGCAGCCGGGCAGCAGCAGGGCAGCAGCAGGGGCCGGCTTGCCAGCCTTGGCGGGTGCAGCAGCGGGCCTTGGCAGCCTTGGGCTCCTTGGGCTCCTTGGCGGCAGGTGCCGCAGCCGTAGTAGTAGCAGCAGACGCCTCGTTGGCCTTGGAAGCGAGCGACGCGACCTTGCCGTCAGGGATAAAGATCAGGTGCACAGGCTCGGTCGGCTTGGCGCGGTCGTACGCGCGGTCGACAATGTAGTATCCCTTGCGCTCGAGCTGCAGGATGTCGCCGACCTGGTACAGCCGCAGGTTGGCATCGCCCACAGCGTCCACCTTGAACTCGGTGACGTCGGTCAAATAGTCAGCGAGGTTGTCCTCCTCCTCCATCTTCTTCTTCGTGATGAGGTAGTCGTAGTCGAGGAGCGTCAGCGGCACCGGCGTCTGGTCGACGGCCTTGGTGGCCGCACCCGACAGCCACGTGATCTTCTTCTTGGTCTTCTTAAAGTCGCCCTCGAGGTTGAGCGTCACGTCAATCGTCTCGACACGGCCGCTCTCGCCAAAGCTGATCGACTTGACAATGACGTTGCCCCAGTCCATGAGCGTAATCTCCTCGCGCAGCTCGAGGTCCTTGGCGTCGTCGTACTCGATGAGCAGGTCCGTCGAGAACGTCGTGGTCTTCATGCCCACATCGGGGTTCTTCTTGTGCTTGGGCATGGCCTTGGTGTACGCGCCAAACGTCTCGCCGACGACCTTGACCTTGACACTGCTCAAGCCCATCCATTGAGCCAATCCAGTCAGTCCATGCACGCCAAGCCATGATACCCCACCCCCATACGCAACACGCACTCGACACGTACAGGTTCTCCTTGACAAGGGCCGTGTGGCGCGGCGCAATCGGGTCAATGACCTTCTTGTTCGTGGCCCACAGCTTGTCCCACTCGAGCATAATGTCGCGCTGCGACGCTCCCTGGCTGATAATGTACGTGCGCAGCGCCTCAATGGTCATGCCGCGGCGACGGATGCCGCGGACCGTCGGGAAGCGCGGGTCGTCCCAGCCCGTGACGCGGCCCTCGTCGACAAACCACGCGAGCTTGCGCTTGGACAGCAGCGTGTACACAAAGTTGAGGCGGCTGTAGTCCCACACGTGCACCCAGCGCAGGTTGAGCGTCTTGAGGAACCACGCGTACTGCGCGTTGCGGTCGCGGTACTCGATCGTGCGAAGAGCGTGCGTGACGCCCTCGAGCGAGTCCACAATCGGGCAGGCAAAGTCGTACGTCGGGTACGCCTTGTACTTGGTGCCGGTGTAGTGGTGCGGCGTGAGGTTGCAGCGGTAGATGACGGGGTCGCGCATGGCCTTGTTCTTGTCCGACATGTCAATCTTGGCGCGGAGGCAGGCCGTAAGACCCTGCAGACATGGACGCCACGCCTGGCTTAGTGGCTCGCTCGCCCCGAAAATCACAGCCAGCGCAATGCAGGAAACAAACTCACAAACTCGGTGCCCTTCTTCATCTCCTCGAAGCGTCGGAGGTTCTCGTCGACAGACAGGTTGCGGTTCTTGGACTCGATGCCATCAAAACGCTCGGCGCGCATCTAAAAAGGGCGACAATTCATCCCGTCGTCAGTGTATGGCAGTCTGCTGTCCTGGCAGCCATGCAAGCGCTTACCGTCTCCTGGTCGGTGTCGTCCACGTACGCCTTGTGCATCTTGATGAGCGTCTCGGCGTACTTGAAAATGGTGTCAAAGTGGTCCGACGTGTGCGTGATCACGTCGGCCTTGACTCCAAGGAGCGCGACATCCTCGATAATGCTCTGCTCGTACTCGGCCTGTCACCGGTCCATCGCATGACCCATTAGCAAGTCTGTCAGCAAACAGTGCACAGCGTGCTTGGCATGCCCGTGGATGCGCATTCGCACCTTCTCCTTGCTGGGGTTGGTGTCGTCGAAACGCATAATGAGCTTGCCGTTGTAGGCACGGGCGATCTGGTCGTTGAGGATCACAGCCTTGGAGTGGCCAATGTGCAGGTATCCACTGGGCTCGGGAGGGAACCGCGTGACCACGTTGCCGTCGGACGCGCCAGGGAGGTCAATGTCAAACGATCCCTGGTCGCGACGGTCCTTGGCCGCATCCTTGGCGCGCTCAAGGGCCTGCAGGGCAGTCTTGACCGGCTCGAGCGCACCGACGTAGTTGTACCAGCGGATCAGGTGCTCGCCATCGTACTTGCCGCCCTTGAGCTGCTTGTTGAAGATGGCGTTGCCTGTCCGGGTCGCCAGCCGTCAGTCTGGGCACACAGTCAACCCAAACCATCATGCAGGGCAGATGACGAACTCTTGAGAGCACCCCAGACGGCATAGTCGGCGAGAGAGACCGAGTAGCCGACGATAAATGTCTTGAGCGTCAGGTGGTTGTTGAGCTTGTCAAAAGTGGCGGATAAGCGCTTGAAGTCGCCGGCAGGCGGGATGTTGTCCAGCGAAAAGTCGGTCCAGTAGTCGATCTGTCCGTGGAAGGATGCGCAGCACGAGTGTGAGTGACATGGGATCGTCATGGATGTCATGTGTGTCATGGATGTCATGTGTGTCATGGATGTCATGTGTGTCATGGATGTCATGGCAGCAAGCAGCGGGTAGCCGATCGTCGGCTTCGTGGATCTGGGGCACAACGCACCTGCGATGCATCGGCGGCGCTCTTGCCATAGAGACCGGCTGCCGGGAACTGGGCAGCGAGGGCACGGGACACGGCGATGGAGCCGGCGATCTCGGTACTGTAGGGCAGTACGATAAACGCAGACAGGGCCGCACGCGGGCAGGCAGGCAGGTAGGCAGGCACAACGCCGTGCGATGCCGAGCGATGTCGACCGACGGCGAGCAACGGCGTTTGCAGAAAACGTGCCGGCCGGGATGGGAACAGAAGATCAGTCAGCAACGTCACTCGAGGTGCTGCTGGCTGCACAGACCGAGCGGCCGGCAGCACGAAAGCAAGACGGACAGCAGCCAGCAGGCCACAAGACAGCAGACAGCAGACACGCACCCGTTGGTGGCCAGAACGGCATCCTTGTCCTGCGTGGCCGAGAAGACGGTCTGCACGTCGAGGGCCGGCTTGTGTGCCGCAAGGGCGTGCGCCACGGCAAGCGCTCCTGTTTGACGGCAGCACGCAGCGGGCGGGCAGCGGGCAGGCAGCGGTCAGCCGGCTGTGATCGAGGGCGTCGGCAGGCACACAGGCACACAGGCACACAGGCACGCAGAGCGAGATGCAGAGCGAGATGCGCCGTCCCGCCCAACACGGCGCACCGGCCGGCACTTGAGGACCCACCATACGCAGGCGTCGCCTTGAGCGAAACACTGATCTTCGTGACCATTTTCGTCAAAAACATGGCAAGTTTTTCATTCGCGGCCGAGCAGATATGTAGCAGCAGACAAGGCGCGCTTGGACCCATCATCTCGTGATGCGCGTCGTCTCGGACCACTGCGTGTGATCGACGGGGAACATCACGGTCGGCGGCCGGCATGCCCACGATCCGCCCCATTCGGCATACGCTTGGTCCGCGCCGGACAGGGCCGTCGTTTTGCACTCTGGCACGCTGGCGTCCATGGCATCGTCGCAGGTCTGGCGCTCCCCGCCGTTGCTGCTGCTGCTGCCCCCGCTGCCAAACAGGCTGCCCTGTGGAAGCACCATCTCGACCGCGCGGTACTGGTTCGCCACGGCAATGTAGAGAAGCAGCGATCGCTCGGCGTGGCTGTGGTGCAGGGTCGGGAGCAGCTGGTGGTACGTGTCCACGAGCCTGCGCGAAAGAACCATGATGCCGCGCGAGGAGTAGCCAAACATGCGGTGTGCGTGGCAGGTGCTGCCTTGGTGGCTTGGCGCTTGGCGCGGGCCGACGTGCGGGGCGCGCTCAAACGGATCCGTTGGCGTCTGGTCGGCAGCGTCTCGAGGTGCACGCGCGGCAAGCGGCTCGTCCCGCGGTGAGTGCGACGACGCAGACGACGACGGGCTGGCATTGACTGTTCGGAAGACGACGAGGTCGGCACGTGATGCACCCGCACTCGTCGCGGCATCCGCCTCGCCTTGGTCCATCTGCACAAACTCGATATGCCGCCTGTGCCTGTCGCTGCCACTGTGGTGCTCATGGACACGCAGGTTGCGATCGTGCTCGTCGATGGCACGGCGGGACGGCGGCTGGTGGTCTTCTGCCTTGCCAGACTTGTCGTGCCGCACCATCTGATCGATGCTCGAAACACCCGCCAGACGGTCGACGCTCTCAAAGAAATCGTGCCATGAGCCCGTGACGCGCACCGACAGCTCAACCGCCCACATGCTGTCGTGCATGCGGCCAAACCGATCATCGACGAGCATGACAACGAGGTCGGTCGGCCAGCTGTGGTGGCGGTACCCAGGATACGCGGCGTGCATGTCCGACTTGGCAATGGTCATGGTCCACGGCGCGAAATCCAGCGGCATGGTCGGTGGCAGAGTGGAGCCCAGCACAGCAAGGACCAGATGACGGCCGGCGTAGTGGCTGGCTTCAAAGATGAGCGCGCGGATGTTCCACACAACGTCCATGGTGAACTCGGTCTGTGCCGGCACCAGCACCACAATCAGCTCGCGGCGGTTCATGAGCTCGTAGTGCGGGCCCTGGACCGACGGCGGCGCGTGGCGGAACTTGCCCAGCGTGCTGAAATATGTCTGGCATGTCTTGGACGAGAGCGCCGTCATGGGGATCGTGACTACTGGCCGTGCTTTGGGAAGATCCGCATGGAATGGCGCATGAAGGGTATTTGGCGCTGCTGCCGTCGACTGCGCACCACCAGATCCAGCCGCCGGATTGGATGGTGATGACGTCACGTCGGATGTCGACGTGCTCTGCTCGTCCGCTGGCGCTGGCGCAACCGCAGCACCGTGTAAATGACACCACGCGTCCGACGAGTCGCGGGCCAGACGCACTTGCTGGAAATGCAGAGCGTCGCTAGCGTTGGCCATGGCCGCCTGGTGGATCTCGAGCGGCGAGTCGGTCGAGAGCAGGCTGACCATGCGCAGCAGGGCCCTCTGGGTTGTTTCAAAGACGTGCGAGTCGGCTGTGCTGAACACGAACACGATGCCCATGATCCAGACGACCGCAAGAAACAGCGACAGGGCACGGCACTGGATCGTCCACGAGCTGGAAGGCTGTTTGTGCGCCATGCTGTCGAAACGAGACTCCCTGGCAGAGCGCTTGGCACGCTTTGAGTGCCTGGTGTTCAGCGGCCTGTACACGTGCCGTTGCTCATGGCGCGACTCGCCTTGGTTGGAACGGCGATCGTCATCGTCGTCGTTGTTGTTGTTGGCTCGCAGTCCGTACATGAGACGCTGCGTCTCGCTGTCTGGCTGGCGGTCGGCAAGCTGGACGGGCGGCTGGGCAGAGCCACTGAACAGCGGCAGCATGGTCTATGGCTGAGTCAGAAGCTGGAAAAGCGCGCGCAGAGGATCACAGCAGCACTCGCGACGGATCCGCGACCGACAAGAAACGAAGCTGAGTGGCAGAGTCACGTGACTGATCTGGCATTTTGGCGCGACTTTGGCGACTTTTGCGACGTTGACGACGACCACATGCAGCTGCGCAACGGCAGGACGGCAAGCGCAGACGGCGCAGACGGCGCAGACATGGACGACAAGGAGAACAGCAGCTGCAGGCAGCCGCAGACGCCAGTGCACGGCAAGCCGGATGCTGCGGCCTCGCCAACGCCGTCTCGGAAGCGGCCAGCTCCGGCAAGTCCGGCTAGTCCGGGCGATCGGACAACGACACAGCAGCAGCAGCAGCCTCTGGGCCAGTCGCAGCCCAGCACGCCCTCGCACGACCGAGTGCGGCGGCTCAAGACCGGCCTGACGGTCGATGCGGCGTCGCTGTCGTCGCCGTCCAAGGCCAGAGTGGCCTCGCCGCTGCGGCACTCGGTCACTGCCACAGGCAACGCAGCCGGACTGGACGACATGGACGCTGCTTGGGACGAGGACATGGTGTCTGGCCACTACGCTCCGCCGCAGCTGCAGCAGGCCTTGCGCGAGGCTTCTCGCACGCCCACGAGCGCTCGCGCAGGCCGCCATGCATCTGCTTCTGCCTCTGCATCCACACTGGCTGGCGGTGGTCACGATCGTGCAGCCAGTCCTTCTCGAGGCAGCCCGTCCCTGTTTGCCTTCCAAACGAACAAGTCGCTCGACAAGTTCATGAGCCGCCTCCTCTCGTCTGCAGATACCGCCGGCGCCAATGCAGGCCAAGACGCCCAAGACAACATGGATCCACTGACAGCCGCAGCAACACCGACAAGTGGCAAGCACGGCAAACGCATCCAGGAGCTGGCAGGATCAGAGACGCGTGTCCAGACTCCTGCTGCTGTCCGTGCACAACGGAAGCAGGTGGCTGACAAGCGATTGAGGTCTGTAACAGATGAACAGAGCAACAGCGACGAAGAGGAAGACGACGATGCATCCGACGATGAGGACGAGGAACAGGAAAGGAAGAGGAGGAGGAAGAAGAAGCGGTCAGAGGGCCATGACTGGACTGGAGGCAGCAGCAGGATCTCATTCGCGGTACTTTGACACGTTGCATCGAGGCTTCTCCAAATCCGCGACATCCAACAACACGCTAGCCAAGCTGCAGACGCTCGAGCCCAAAGACTTTCATGCGGCCATGTCTGGCGTGGTGCCGAAACACGAACTGCAGAAGGAGCAGTTGGCCGCCCTCCACCGCCAGCGGTTCAGCCAATGGATCTTTGAGCTCGACGCCGGCTTCAACCTCCTCTTCTACGGCTTTGGCTCCAAGCGCCAGCTGCTCCAAGACTTTGCCGTCGAGTGTCTGGCTCCAGACCACCCCGTTCTCATTGTCAACGGCTTCTTCCCGTCCGTGACGCTCAAAGCACTCATCGCGCGGCTCCTCGCCGATGTCGTTGGCCACAAGGGTCCTGCCGGCACGCTGCAAGACCAGATTGCGCTTGTCGTGGCGTATTTCGCACGGGCGGACCGCGAGCACGACCGGCTGTACATTGTCGTGCACAATATCGACGGCGCGCACCTGCGCAACGACAAGACACAGGCCGGCCTCGCGCTGCTGGCGTCTGCAGCCAACATCCACATGGTCGCGTCGGTCGACCACATCAACGCGGCCATGATGTGGGACACGGTCAAGCTCACGCGGTTCAACTGGGCGTGGCAGGACGCCACAACGTTTGTGCCGTACCGCGTCGAAACGAGCTTTGAAAACTCGCTGATGCTGCGGCGCGAGGCCGTGGGCCGCAGGGTGTCATATACGTGCTGCGGTCGCTCACGACCAATGCGCGCAAGATCTTCCGCATCCTGGCCAGCTATCAGGTGCAGGCGGCTACCGTGGACGGCGGCGATGGTGTCGGCGGCGATGGAGACGACGATGGCGATGACGATGGCGACGGCAGAGAGAGGGCCGGGAAGCCACGCGGCGGCACTGCAGACCATGGACTGACGTTCCAACGGTTCTTCCAAAAGGCGCACGAACAGTTTCTGGTCAGCAATGAGCTCACGTTCCGCACACAGCTCACAGAGTTCCGCGACCACCAGATCATCAGGGGGCGGCGTGGCGGAGACGGCACCGAGGTGCTCCACATTCCTCTGCAGGCAGATGTGTTGCAGGAGCTTCTCGAGCAGATTGAGTGACGGTTGCGTCGCTTCCCCCTCCTTGTGGTGTGCGAGTGGCCAAAAAGAGATGGCCGTGCCGGACACCGAGCAATGAATGGGATGGTGCTGGACACTCGACATACTAGCCAGCAGACTACACAGTGCTTTTTCATTTCTTGGACTTGCGCATGCCGCCTTCGAAGCCAGGACGCTTGCCGCTGCCGCCCGACGGCTTGGTCTTCTTGCCCACCTTGCCGCCCGCACTCCGCTTGCCGAGCTTCTTGTTCTTCTTGGCATCAATACGCGCCTTGATGTTCTCCTCGCGTCGGTTCTGGCGGGCTTCCGTGAGACGCGTCTCATTGTCCTTGCGGTCCTTCCACTCCATCGACGATTTGGACTTGACCTTGAGGTTGCGCTTGACCGTCTTCTTGAGCATGCCAATGTCGTCCTTGACCTTGGTGCCCTCGGCGCGCTTGATGAGTGCATTCCATGCCTCTTCTCTTCGAGCGCCTTGGCCTTGTCTGCGTCTGTCTCCTTGAGCTTCTCGATCTTGGCCTTTTTGGCTTCAGCCTGTCATGAGACCACCAGCCCACGCCGTTGCAGATGTCGAGTGGTTCGTCGTCAGCCCGCTGTTGCTCTCATCTGCATGTCTGCCTGTCCCCGTGCACAGCAAGCGATGCACGGCAAGCGGTGCACTGCATACCTTTTTCAGCAGACCCAAGGCGTCTGTCGGGCCCTTCTTCTTCTTCTTGTTGGGGTCCTCGCCGAAATCAAGCTTACCAAACGTGACATTGGCCTCCAAGCTCTTGTCCTTGCCGGCATGCGGTGCAGGCTTGCCAGCCACACCCATACCCTTGAAAGCAAAACAGCAGCACAGCCGTGCAAGTCAGTCGCGTGCATTCGCCAGGAGACGCAGATCCATGGCGGCAGGACACGTACAAGGGTATCGTCCGACTTTTTTCTGTTCTCCTTCTTCTTGCGCAGCGCCTCCTTGCGAGCCTCTTTGCGCTGCTTCCGCTTCTCGATAATCTCCTGTCGGCTCTGCGGCACAGCAGGCGACGCAGGCACAGCTGCAGCACCGTCCGCCGAGGCACCCGATGAGCCAGCAGCGCCGTTTGCACCTTGTCCCAGACCCGATCCAATGACCGTGTTGTTGGACGATGTGCCGGCACCTCCAGACCGGCGTGCACGGAGCTCGGCGATGCGTCTCTTGAGTCGCGACTGCAGCTCTTCGCCCGACACGGCTGGTGCCATGGGGCGGAATCCATTCGCGCCAGACTTGAAACAGGCTTGGCCTCCTTCTCCTCCTCTTCCTCCATGCCGTCGCCCTCGCCCTCTTCGTCATCCTCGTCTCTGGATGCCTTGGCCATTGCTGCCTGGATGTCGGTCACAGACTTTGGTGCGTCGGGGTCCAACTGCCATATGTGCATCGTTCAGCCCATCCATCCCAGCCCATCCAGCCCAACCAGCCGATCCCAGCCATCCAAGCCCAGAGCACATGTGCGATCGATGGTTAGCAACGCAGCAACAACGACAGCATGGCCAGATCTGGCAACAGCAGCCATGCACACCTTGAGCTTCTTGGCCTTCTTGGTCGCCTCCTTGATGACCTGCTTGGGCGCCTTGTTCTTCTTGTTGTGTCCAAAACGACCGCCCTGTGTGCACACAACCAGCAACCAGCCAGCAACCAGCCAGCCAGCAGACCAACCGTCAGCAACAAATCCACGTTCAATGCAAGCCAGCCTGCCCATGCGCATTGCAGCATGCCAGAGCACGCAGGCATACCTGGTAGTCCTCGTTGTCGTTGTCCTTGACAAAGTAGTGCTTGGGAGGAATGAGCTCGACCAGAGCATCAAAGGCGCTCTGGTGCTCCAGCAGCCGCTCCTGTAGTGGTGGGCATCCGCACGCAACCACACGAACGCACACACACAGCGTCAGTCGTGATGGCGCTGCTGGAATCCGCGATGCAGCGTCTGCAGGACTCCACGTGCGTCTGCATGCGCTGCGCTGCCCCAACTCTCCGGCTGCCTGTCTGCATCTGCCTGCCTGTCTGTCTGCCTGTCTGCCTGTCCGTGTGCGTACCTTGAGGCCGTCGAGGCTGTACGTGGATGCGCTCATCGCCGTTTGCAAAGTGCGATTCAAAAAAAAAAAATGTGCTTCCAAATGCCTTGACCAAGATGCTCAAACAAACGCCAGAGATGCGGGGCTGGCTGCTGACCGTGGCGGCCGTGCTGGTGGCGGCCTGCGCTCTGCTGGCCGTGCCCGAGGCTGCGCTGCTTGCACATGCCGAGCCTGCTGGCGCTGGCTGCTGCTGCTGCAAGTGGTGCTGCTTCGCCTTCTGCGTCGGCGGCGTCTGAAGCAGGTGCGCAGCGAGCTGGCGCTGCTCGAGACCCCGGGCTGCGGCTCAGCAGCCTGTCGCGCTCCATCTTCTCGTCGGCCACAACAGACGCCTCGGGCGGCATCGACGCGGACACCGAGGCCAAGGTCGACGGCTTCTTCTCCAAGAGCGGCCACACCAACAACTGGGCCGTCCTGGTGCGTGGCTCGTGTGCCGTGCCGTGCCGTGCATGCCTCCTGTTGCGATCCGTGTCTGATCCGTGTCTGCCGTCTGTGGGCAGGTCTGCACGTCCCGCTTCTGGTTCAACTACAGGTCTGCTGCCGCTCTGCCATCCATCGACGCCTGCAACCGCACTAACGGGCAGCACTCTGCGACAGACACATTGCCAACACGCTGTCCATGTACCGCACCGTCAAGCGCCTTGGCATCCCAGACTCCAACATCATCCTGATGCTTGCCGACGACGTGGCCTGCAATGCCCGCAACCGCTTCCCAGCCACCGTCTACAACAACAACCGCCGCCTTCTCGACCTCTATGGCTCAAACGTCGAAGTCGACTACCGCGGCTACGACGTCACTGTCGAAAACTTTATCCGTCTGCTCACGGGTCGTGTCGAAGACCACGTGCCTCGATCCAAGCGTCTGCTCACAGACGATCGCTCCAACATTCTCGTGTTCCTCACCGGCCACGGCGGCGAGGATTTCCTCAAGTTCCAAGACGCCGAGGAGCTTGGTGCCCAGGACATTGCAGATGCGTTTGCGCAAATGTACGAGAAGAAGCGCTACCACGAATCTTCTTCCTCATCGACACCTGCCAGGCTGCGTCCATGTACTCGCGCATCTACTCGCCCAACGTGCTGGCAGCGGCTTCGAGTCTCACGGGCGAGAGCTCGTACTCGCATCATGTCGACTACGATATCGGCGTCTCGGTCATTGATCGCTTCACCTACTACAATCTCGAGACTCTCGAGCGTCTGCACCGTGAGGACCAGGAGAATCTGGCCAACCTGGTGAGCCGTTGCTGGCTGCTGTTTGTTGGCCATGCATGACTGCTCTCTCACCTGTCCAACGCATCACGCTCGATTGGGGCAGTTTGCGACGTATGATCCTGCCCTCATGCATTCGACGGCAGGCATCCGATCAGACCTGTTTCGGCGCCAACTCAGCAAGGTATGCTTCTTGTCGTGTCCGGCTGGTCTGCCTTTCCAAACTCATCTTTGCATCACCCGCAACCTCCCACAAACAGACGCTGGTGACAGACTTCTTCGGCGGTGTCCAGAGCGTCGAGTTGACCGAGTCGAGATACCCTCTCGCAGCCAAGCAGCCGGATGGCAAGCTGCAGTCTATTGCCGAGACGCTGCAGCCGTCTTTCGCTCTGGATGCCAGCAACGCGACGGAGCCGGCCGTGGCATCCATCAAGAAGCCCGTCGCGCCAGACCGCAACAACCTGCTGCCCGTCTCTCCGACCGCGCAGCTTCCCGACATGCGATTCGTGGCGGCTGCCCTGAGCATGACGCTCTGATTGCGTACACACTGGTCGCACTGTGATCGCCCGACCGGTGGCCTTCATTATTGCCAGTGTGCCGAGTGTGTCTTATCGGGATACCGATTCCGAGTCGGCCGGTCTGTAATCAAATCTGTCGTTTCCCAGTCCATCCGACACAAATGAACAAGCATCACTGTCTCAGCCATGCGTTCTGCAGCCCATCGCGCGGTGCCGTGGCTTACCTCCAGATGAAGGAATCCTCGCCCGCAAACACAATGTTCCTGGATGCACAGCCGGTTCAGCCAGCCAGCACGCCAAGAAGGATGGCATGAACGCATGCAGCAGGCTTACCGCTGGTGGCGCGAAAAGGCACAGCACCGAACAGCCTTGTTGGACCGCTTGTGCCGCAACTCGGAAATGAGCCGTCCCGTCACGAGGCTGTACACGGACACCGTGCCGACCGCTGTGCCCACGCACACATACCTGCCATCGCGTCTATCCAGCCATGTCCAAGTCGGCGTGAGATTCCCAACCCAGCCGGAACGCGCTGCCACGCCGGCTCTCATGCCCCCCACTGCCATACTCACGTCACATCAAACCTGCACCGGTTGCTGCCGCCCCGCAGATGGAAGCTGTGGATCGTCTGCTTCGACTCGGCATCCCACAAGGCCATCTTGCCCGACGTGGATTTGGACAGGACGCAGTCGCCGACAAACCGAATGCAGTCAATCTGGTTCGAATGGAGCGTGCCGTCAGCATCTCGCCGTCGGTCACGCGTATCGTGTCGAGCGCTGATGCGGCAGGTGTCGAGAGGAAAGGAGGGTGTCGGGGATGCGCCATTGGTGCACGGATCCGGAGAACGAGCCCGTGACAAAGGACTGGCCGCTGGGGTGGAACGACTGGAGCAAACGAGTGAGCTTGCCGTCAACGCGTGTCAAGTGAGCGTGCAGGTGACGAGACGACTCACGAGTGCGGTTGCATGCACAGCGTACGTGCAGACGCATCGTCCTGAATCCAGGTGCCACAGCCGCGCTGTGCCGTCGGTCGAGCACGATAGAAGCAGGTTGTCATCCAGCGGATGTGCCTGCAGATCCATGATTTTGCCTGTCGACACCGTCAGCCAACCGTCGACAGCGTCCACCATGCGTGTGGCCACACTACCTTCATGGCCAGCGAGGATCTTGATCTCAGAGGACGTGGCCAGACTCAGGATATGGATGAGTTTGTCGCCGCCCGCTGCAGCCAGCACCGCGTCATCCGGATATCGCAACCAGCAACACGCGAGGATTTCCTAGCACCACTCCAAGTCAGGCCGTGTCGCGATCCACAGACACGGAGCGGGGTGATCGCATGCAGGCTCTCTACCTTTGCCGGGCTGCACGTATCGGCCGCCGATGCCACCGGCTCGTCATCCAGCGAAAATGTGCCATAATGTCCAGATGGTCGCCGCAATGCTCGTTGTCGTAAAAGTTGACCTGCGACCCACCGATTGTTGCAAGCACGTTGCTCGCATCCGTTCCCGCCGCTGGACCCCTGCCGCCGCCAGCCTCGTCGTCGGTCGGCGGAGGCGTGAAGAAGACGCAGTGCTGGATCTCGGACCCGTGGTTCTCCTTGACGATACGGCGCAGACGCAGGTTGCGGAAGATGTGGTCTTGGGCCGACTCGGGCAGCGGCACGTATGGCGCGGCGTCCGAGTGGAGGAAAGGGGCTGGTAGGGGCCTGCTGCGTGTGCGGATGCCGATACGGAGCTGCGATGGACGCGAGCACGGACTCGGACACGGACGACTGCGCCGAATCGGACACGGTGACGCCGACGGGGATGGACGGCAGGAGATGAAGTCCGAGTCTGTGTCTGGCACGCTGCCGCTGCTGGCTGCTGTTGTCGTAGCTGTTGGTGTGGCTGCTGTGGCTGTAGCTGGCAGCAGATGCAGGCTTGTCGTCGGGTCTGGAGTGTCTGTCGATGCAGGCGTCGAGCCTCGGGACGTGTGCGTCGGGTCGTCGGTCGACGCAGACGCAGCAGGCGATGCCGCCGCAGGCTGTGTGGGCGACAGGGCAGGCGACAGGGCAGGCGCAGGCTCTGTGCCCAGGAAGAAGGAGCGCAGCGGGTGGCTCTTGCGCGGTGGCAGCGACAGGCCGGCGGCTGGTGCACTGCGCTTCATGGGCGGCGACGATCGATCTGGCCGGGCTGGCGGGTTGCCGGCAAAGCGAACACTTGAATGGCATCGCAACCGACGGTCGTGCTGTAGGTGGCCACACGGCATGGCATGGCAGCGCACGGCATGGCATGGCATGGCAGCACACAGCATGGCAGCGCAACTGACGACGAGGCTGCAATGGCACAGGCACCCGCTGTCCGGGTACAGCTTCGGCATCAAGGAGGCGCAGGCCAACGACGAGCCCAGCGTGCAGGCCCGCATGGCCCGGCTGCAGTCCGAGTTCTCGACCAAGGGCATGCGCGAGTCGGTCGAGGGCGTGCTGCTGGTGCACGAGCACGGCCACCCGCACGTCCTCGTGCTGCAGGTCGGCGGCTCCTTCTACAAGCTGTGCGTGGCCGTGTGCTCGTTGGGCTGCTGCTGTCCGAGCGACGCCTGCAGCACTGACCCTCGCGCCGTGTCTCTTGCCGGACCACTGCTGGATCACACATGCACATGCACACACAGGCCGGGCGGCACGCTCAAGCTGGGCGAGGATGTGGCCAAGGGCCTCAAGCGGCTCGTCAACGAGAAGCTTGCGCCGCCTGGAGAAGATGCCACCGACGAAGGCGACTTTGAGGTCGGCGAGCTGCTCTCTGTGTGGTGGCGTCCAAACTTTGACAACATGATGGTATGCGCCTGCATCAGCCGTCTGTCTGTCTGTCTGCTGCTGCTGCTGCTTCTCGGTGATCATGACCCGCCCACTCATACCCACATGCATCGCCGCAGTATCCATACCTTCCTGCACATATCAAGGCGCGTCTGTCGTCCTGCATCGTGGCCTGCATCGGTCTCTGCAATGAACTGACCTGCGCGTGCATTGGCCGTGCCACCAACAGCGAGCCAAGGAGATGAAAAGGTCTACCTGGTCCATCTGCCGCCCAACAGTAAGGCTCGCCAACCGCCCATCCTTGCATATGAATGTCGCTCGCCTATTCACACATCGAACCCAGAGATCCTGTCGGTGCCGCGCAACATGAAGCTGTTAGCCGTGCCTCTGTTTGAGCTGTACGAAAACGCAAGCCGCTACGGTGCCCAACTCGCGGCGCTGCCACACGTTCTGGCCCGCTTCGGGTTTGTTCCGCAGCCCGAGTGATGGGCCGACTAGATGAACCGCCACCCGCACCAACCCCTTCTTGTCTAAAGCCTTGCAACAACGAATGAAACGATCCAGCATCAAGTTCGACGATGCGCTGCTGGAAAAGTCGGGTCTGACCCAGGCTGAGCTGCAGGAGCTCGCCGAGATCTTCTCGCTGGTGGATGTGGACCATGGCGGCACCATCTCGCGCCAAGAGCTCGAGTCGCTCATGGCGACAGTTGGCTTCAAGGCGTCACGGGTTGGTGCCACGAAGCGGCTCGAGGCGCTTTGCGGCCAGCTCTGACCATGGACTGGACCAACAGGACGAGCTCGACGAGATGATGAACGAAATCGACAAGGGCACTGGCGAAATCGACTTTGAGTGCAAGTGGATGGGCTGTTGTGCCTGCATTGGCTGCCATTGGCTGCCATTGGCCGTGTGCTGGCGGCGTGCTGAACGACGTTTGCTGCATCCACATACAGCCTTTGTCCTCACGGTCACCAAGAAGCTGCAAACATCCATCACGTCCAACGAGCTCCGACGCGCGTTTGCCGTGTAAGCCATCCATCCGCCCTTGCTCGCGCACCCATGTCTCACAGTCCCGCCATGCACGCGCAGATTGCAGCGATACGATCCGTCGACATACCCGCCCGGCCAGATATCCATGTCCGAGCTTATCAAGGCATTCACCGAGTACCCTGATAACAAGCTGTCGATGGACGACGCCAAGGAACTCATACGCCAGGTGTCGTCCAACTCGGACAAGGACACATTCAACTTTAACCAGTTCATGGGCCTTTATTTCAACACTTGATGCCCACAGGTGTGTGCGCGCGTGTGTACGGTGGGCAGCAAGTGGGCTGGCTCGCGGCGGGTGCATGATACACAGCGTGGATGTGGCGGGAATCAATACATTCTTTGCGTCAAAGCCCTAGACAAGCGGGCTCCTTGCGATAGTGTGATGCGTGTTGCGGCCTGCAACCCGTCAACACAAGAGTCAGCCGTGCGTGTGGCAGTCAGACGAGGCATGCAGACGCGTGGCAAATGCGTGTTTACCTGGAGACAAGGACGGATTGCTGCCGAGGACTGGCGCAGACAATGGTGCAGGCGAGGCAGGCGTGGTGGAAGACGTGTTGGAAGAAGCGCTCAGTGCACTGCTTTGCCGTACCCGTGAAGAGTTGAGGAGCAGGTTGCCTGGTGATCCAGGCAGCCGCGACATCCTCGCCGTCTGTAACCGTCCACTGAGTCCCAATCCAATCCCGCCGCCTCCGCCACTGCCACCGCTGGTATCTGTCACCGTCCCCTCTGAGCTATGCGGCGAGCCCAAGTAGTTTTGGAAACTCTGCCGCGGGTTCGACGACGACAGCTCCGTCTGCGATCCGTAGATTCCCGAGCCGGATCCGGCAGAGTATGCGGCGTAGATCCCTTGCGTCATCATGGACAGTGCGTGTGCCTTGGACACGTGCTTGAGGTGCCGCACCGACTGGGAATCGAGACCCTGTGTCAGACTCGTCCAGATCGCGTTAAACTCATTGTCGACGTCCAGTCTGAACTGGAGATCGCCGCCCGTTTCCCTGAACACCTCGCCAGTCATGGCCAAGAGTCAGTGTGACGCTAGGCACGAGATCAAGACATTCGATGGCATGCGCACATGTATGGCTCGATCTGCGTTTCGCCCATGTTGATCATGTCGTTGCTGCGTGCCGAGCTCAGCGATGCGTCGCTGCGATTGAGGTTGCTGGTGCTCATGCTCAAGCCTCCACCGCCTGCGCTTGGCGGCAAACTGTTCATCGACATGCGCACGTGCCCCGGAGACAGGATCGTTGACTTGGGCAAGCCTACCGCGCTCTCTCCGTCCACAAAGTAGAGGGTCATGGCCACACTCTTGTGCATGACTGTATGCACGCCAGGTCAATGCCAGATGCCGACCGTCAAGGCCAAGCTGCATGCATACCTCCATTGACTTCGCAGTCTTCGCCCATCCGGATGATGTCGCCCGATCGCAGCTCCACTTTGGCGCTCTCTGTGCCTTGTGGCGACAGCCGCTGCTCATTCAAAAACGTCCCGCTGGAACTTTTGGTGTCTTGCAAGTACAACTGCCAGCCAGCCAGTCAGCCAGTCAGTCAATCAGCCCGTCGCACATGGTCAGCAGAACCGCCACATCCCAGCACGGCATGGAGCTCGTACTTTGCGGTCTTGGTAAACGAGCAGTGCGTGCTTGCGCGACACCACTTTGGACACGAACTTGAGCGCGGTCGGCTGTGGCGCGGTGTCGCTTGGGTCGATGGCTCGGCCGAGCAGGATGGGATTGTCTGGATATGCTGTGATGGATCGGTCGCCCTCAAACGAGGCTTCCAGCGGCCGCAGCATCAGGTGCAGTTGGTCTTGATTGGATCAGCGATGCAGTTTTGGAAGTGAGGCGAATGGCGTGCCGTGTGCGATTCCGATGCATGTCGAGAAGAACCGGGCCGGGTTGCATCCAGCCAACGGCACGAGTGAGATGGGCAGGCGGCCAGACAGGCATCGGGCGCCGCAGACCAAGATACGACGCATACCTGCCATGGCTGCCTGCGAAACAGTCTATGAGTGCGGGCTGGTGCTGCTCGTCGACTCGCCGGCCAGAGAACTGTGTTTTGTGGTTCCAGTCCAGCCGCGCGTCGGTGCCTGGCCAGATCGACGCGACGTGTTGGAGGTCAAACGCAACACAAAACGCAGCACCGGCTCTTGGCTTCCATCTCGCAAACACCAGCCAGAACCATGTCCTTTCTGAGCAGCGACGACCTTCCGCTCTTCACGCTTGCGGGATTCGCTCTCAACGTCGAGGAGCGTGCCACGCTGTTCTCGTCTCTCCTCATCAAGAAGGACCAGGAGAAGCTCACCAACCTGTACCTGTGGGGCAAGATTCTCGGCATCCAGCAGGACTACTTCCTCGCGCAGTCGGTGGACACCAACCTCTTCCAGCGCAAGTACTACTACACGTACGTCCATGTTGTCGGGCAGGCTGCTCTTGCGTGTTTGTGTTTGTCGCTGTCTGTATGGACACGGCAGACTGGAATGACTGATACGGCTCTCCTTGGTGTGTGTTGGTGTGTGTTGGAGCAGGCTTGACAACGTCAACTGGTACCTGCTGCCCGATGTCACTGCCGAAGAGGCCAAGCTGGCAGACGCCATCCAGGGACGTTTCTACGGCGATCCATCGTACGAGCACGCCGTGCCAAAGAACGGTGAGTGGCAACCTGCCCGTCATGCGCCATTCAACGGCCTGCTAACAGAAACCGCTTCCATGGGATTCTGGCCGACTTGCAGCGGCCGACCCCGACGCGCCGGATGTAAGCCGCGTGCTGTATCACCGTTTGCTTTTGCAGCGGCCAGGCTGCTCACCGTCCTGTACCATGGCAGGCCAAGCTGCGCGAAGAAAAGCGGCTGGCAGCAGTCGTCAGTGCGATCAACTACGACGCGCAGATTGTACCGCGCGGCGCGTACTACCGCGACCTCAACCGAAACATCCGCGCCAACCCCAACTTCAAGGGTAAGCGCTGGCACTGGCCATGGCCGTGTGCATCGTGGCTGATTGCAAACGACACCAGGTCTTGCAAACGACGATCTGGGCCACATCCACAGCTACCTGCACTTCCGTGACGGGTTTGAAGTCACGATGCGGTCGCTGACTGAGCGTGTCAACAAGTACGACGACGCCATTGACATTTTCGAGGCGATCGACACGGACGAGCCGCGTGGTGGGTCGTCTGTGCCATGCCCTTTGCAACCATACTGCCGAGTGGGGTCGTGTGCTGACACGCGGATGGCCATGAATGGCAGGCGTGTGGTCGGTGCAGAGCGAGCAGGGCGGCACGCTTGCGATTGTGCGCAGCCTGCTGTGGCCCGGCTACACCTTTATGCACTCGCCCGCACCGCTCAAGTTCTCGTCCTTTTACCACGGCACCGGCCAGAAGAACCACAACATTGGCTTCATGATCTGATCTGGCCTGACCTGGCTTGGTCTCCTCCTTCTCCTTCTCTCGGCGTCCGCTTCCCTCGCTTGCCTCGCTTGTCCCGCTGCAGATCCGCACTCTGCACCAATAAACTCGTCCGAATCAGCCAGACAGACACTCCGAATCATCGTCCAACCAACAACGCCAGATGAAGTCGCTGGCGGAACGGTCGCTGCGGTCGCTGCTGGCCCAGACACCCGAGGGCGACCTGCCGATGCCGCTGTCGTCGGTGCATGCCGCTCTCAAGGCAGCCGCAGCCGTACCCGCAGCCGCCTCTCCGTCAGTACCACCGTCTGATCCCAAGCACCAGCGGTATTCGGACATGGCGCTGGTGAGTTCAAGGCCGCCTGTTCGCTCCACTGCAGGCCAAGGCGAGGCTGCTGCCGTGCTGACCCGGCTGCTGCGTCCCAACGACAGAAAGAAGTTGTGGAGCGACTGTGCAAGAGCCGCACGATTGTTGCCCACGCCTACATCGCACCACCGTCGGGCGAGCTCGTGCTCTACTACTCGCCAGCCACATCGTCGTCAGCTGTTGGTGCCAACGCAGCCGCTGCTGTCCCTGCCGGTCGTGGCTTGGAGTCCCAAAGTGCAGGATCGCTTTCGTTTGCAAGTGCCAGAACGTCCATGCAGCCGGCGATGGCATCTCGACCTGCGGCATCAGTGTCGTCTGCTGGATCGTCTGCCGGATCGTCTGCTGGATCGTCTGCTGGACAGTCTGCGATGGCTGGATTCGGGTTCCAGTCAGCGCGCAGGTCCATGCAGACACCGACGGCCAAGACTCCTCTGAAGCCCATTGCAGTGTCGACGGCAGCATTGTTGGAGAGCATGTCTGCGTCTGCGTCTGCGTCTGCGTCTGCATCTGTGCTTGCACCACACACGGACGACACGGATGGAGATGCACTTCCAGCCGGGTTTGGGTTCCAGACGGCGCGTAGGATGACCTTTGAGACGCCAAAGAAGCCAGCGTCTGCGGCGTTTGTGGATGTCTCTCCAGCACCAGCTGCACCGGCATCTGGCCGCTTTGATCGTGATCGCCCCGTTTCTGCGGACGGCATGGACAGCAGCACATCGGCTGGTGCGCTCAGCAACGGCTCGAAGGCGGATAGCGCCAAGGAAAATGTCCCTGAACAGTGTCCTGTTGATGTGAGCGACGATGTGATGATGCTTGGGTTCCAGTCGGCAAGCAAGATCAAGGCGGTTTCCGAGACACCTACAAAGCCGCCGCAGCCACGCGTCGAGCCATCTGAAGAAGCTCCTTCAGCCGAGGCTACTGCGCCTCCGCCTGAGAACACACCGGTCAAGCTGCCACTCAAGCGCAAACTCGGGTTCAATGCGCCGTTCAAGTCGCCATTAGCGGGTGGCAGGACGCCTGGCAGTGCACCACCACCGTCCAGGACCAAAACAGCAGCGGCGACTCGACTTGCGGCATTCCCAAAGGCGTCACCATACAATGCAGCAGCAGCCACTGAAGGATCGTCGGCATTGGCCAACACGGCAACGACGCCTGTGCGTCCAACGGCTGGGTTTACAAGCGCATCATCGCTCAGGACGGCAGCATCCGCGGCCGAAGGCTTGCTCACGCCTGGTGTGCCGTCCTCGTCTGCATCTATGCTTGGATTCCAGAGCGCCAGCAGCAGTCTTCGCGCCGGTGGTGGTAGTGGTGGTGGCATGCCGCGCACTCCTCTTGCAGCGCGGTCGGGGTTGCGGACACCGGCCGGCAATGCCATGCAACGAGGCATCGGGTCAGCCAAGAAGCCGTTCCAGAGTCCGCTTGTGCGCGACACCAAGTCCAAGGAACAGGTCGATCTGGAGTCGCGGATCACGGAGCTGGAGAAGCTTAAGGAGCAGTACACGTTGTACCAAAAGGTCAAGGAGAAGGTATGGTGCTGTTTGGCGGCCGGAGCGTGGCGACGTGGCGTTGGCGTGCTCACACTCTGCAGGACGAGGTGGCGATTGTCGATAAGCTCATTGCCAAGTGGCAGGGCGTCAGCCAAGACTTGATGCGACTCATGCGCGACCAGATCGGAGCCGTCACTATCCCCAAGCCGTCCAAGAAGCCCGAGCGCAACCCGTTCTTTGACGACGGCAATGACGGCCGACGCGGAACGGGCATCCATCCCAACGACGCCATGTCGTGGGACAAGAAGTACATTGACGAGCAAGAGGAGGATGAGGATGACGACTATGCTGTGAACATGGCGCCGCGGCCACTGACGTTTGGAGAGCTCGCCAACATGCTTGCGATTGACATCTCGTATGTCGGCAAGTACGACAAGGTGTACGACGAGTTTGTGTGAACAGTGAAGGGTAGGCATTACATCTGTCATTTCAACAAACAGAACAGGTTGTACTGGGGGAGCAGGGAACAGGGAACAGGGATAGCGTTGGTTTGAACAGTATAAGAAACGGGGGGAAAGCACAAAAGGAGAGCAGATCGAGACGAGCTTGGAAGAGAGAGAGAGAGAGAGAGAGAGAGCGACACGCGGTCCGGCCAGGCTCAGACGTATTGGTAGTTCTGGTAGCCGTACTGCACCTTTGTGCGGTTGACTCTCCAGGCCTCGTTGAGGAGCGAGTTTTGGGCATTCTCCTTGGCGGCGATCTTGCGGAAGAGGATGGCCGAGAAGACGAGGCCGACGAGCTCGATGATGCCAATGGCCACACCCGCGCCGCCGATCGTCGACAGCGAGTTGGTCACCGTCGAGCGCAGCTGGTCGCTGCAGGGCGAAGTGAAGTTGAGTGCCTGCACGCAGTTTTCAGGGACGGCCATGTCGGTCACGGTGGCGTAGCCGCAGCATTTGAACTGGGGGAGACGAGCGGAGGTGGAAGTGTGAGACGGGGGCATCGAGAAAACGGGAGAGCGGGAGAGCGAGAACAGAGAGGACACAGGCACTTACAGCCTTTTCGATGCGGAGGATCGTGGCGTTGTTGGAGATGGCAGTGTCGCGCCACGCGGCCGTGAGGGTACCATCAATCTGCAAAGCACATTGCCCAATGTAAGCCAATCGTACCTACTTCACACACACGCACACATGAGCACACGCAGAACCACCCACCGTGTCGCGCTTGGCGTACGCAGCAGCACCGACACTGATCTCCAGGATGACGAGCACGAGCAGAAGCGCGAAGTAGGTCTTGAGGAGCAGGCCCTTTTCGTTGGCGGCACCGAAGCAGCCGAGGAACGAGACGATGGCAATGATGGAGCCAATGACAATGGCTGCGGCGGCGATGCTGCCAGCGACGTTTGCAAAGTCTTCTGGCGCGCTCGAGTTGATGTAGCCGCCTGTTGCAATCAGGATGATGCCGGCGAGCTATTTGTGTGAGCGAGGATCGAGCCGGGATGGCGAGACGGGCATTGCGGAAGATGCACGAGAGAGAGAGAGCAGAACGCGGAGATTTGGTGGGTTAGCAAGGACCATATCAGATCGGACGCGTTATTGGGCAGTCGTGTCGTATCGCAGGGACGACGACGCGCAGAGAGCCCGCAGATATGGGGGGTCAAAGAGAAGGGCAGAGTTGGCAAAGAAGAGAGTGTAGGATGCAATGTCGCAGCGGGCAGGGAATGCAGAAAGGCAGAAAGGGGGAGAGCGAGAGTTGCCTTGACGGCAATCGCAGGGACAAAGTGCCACAGAAACAGCAGCAGGCAGCAGCAGGCAGCAGCAAGACACGGCAAAGGTGGCAGCAAATGCAGCGCTTACCATGGACAAAAAGTTGATCAGCAGGAGCAGGTTCTTCACGATGATGAAGCTGCTCGTGGAGAACCACGACTCGGTGTTGAAAGAAAAGGCTTGCAGACGCGAGAGGAGGGGCATGTTTCTGGTTATCGACGGGGTTCGGAAATGTGCGTGCTGTGGACTGTGTGTGTGGGAGGAGAGAGTGCTGTACGATTTGGTTGCTGTACTGGTTTGTAAATGACAAGGAAAACAGGACGACCGCTGACAGCTGCACTTTATGACATAAAGAGAAGTGACGTGTGCCTTTGTGCCGCGTCTCGCCCCCACCTGTCCGTGCGAGGCCAGGCGGCACAATGACATCATCGACACAAATGGGAATTTATTGCACACTTTGTCAACGTTCAGACAACAACGATCGTGTCTGCGGACGGAGACTTGGCGGTGGCAGTGTTGTCCTGGCACACGAATGTGGCGAGCGACACCTTCTCGCCGTTGTCGAGCGCGCGGCTCACACGCACAAGGAAGAACGCAGCAACACCCATGAGGAAACCAACGCCGTCGTTCTTGAAGCCAAGAATGCCACCGGCCGTGACGAGCATGATGGTGTAGTCGTCGGAACGCTCGTCTGGAGTGGCGTTGACGCCAATGTCGCGGACGCAAGCGGAGAGCTCCAGGCCAGCAATGACCAGCATGACGCCGAGGATAGAGTTTGGGATCGTCTGGAAGAGGAGGACGAGGGAGCTGCCAAAGAGGAGACCAAACAGAATCTTGGCGATGCCGAGACCTGTGATGCTGATGCCGGTGCGAGCGCCAAAGCGGTATTGAGCAGCCAGACCGCCGGACTGCAGAGAGGCGAGAAGGATCGTGTTGGATGGCAGGCACGATGGCAGGCAGGATGGTGAGCAAGGCGAGCGCGCGGAATACATAGCAGGATGTAGCTTACACCGTGGCAGTACGGCACACAGCCAAACCAAGCGCTGGTCAGGTTCATGAGACCGACACAGACGGCGACCGACGTGACAGACGCGACGGGATGGTTGCGGGTCGGGTACAGATCGTCAGCGAGCTTGGAGACGGCAATGACCGAGTTGAGTAGCGTCAGAGGCAGCTGTCCGAGACCCGCATTGAGCATGCCGGACACAAACTGCGACCACGACGGTGCGGCGGGAGCCGGGAACACGAGACCCGTCTTGGGCAGCGGCAGGCCTGTGCCCGTCATCCGGACAGCAGCGAACGCGATGCCGATGGCAAACAGGATGAGCGCGGCCGGATTGACTTTGGATCGGTAGAGCACCATGACGAGCATGAACGACAGCATCGCGACGAGGTAGTTGTCCATCCACGAGTAACCGCCAAAGTAGAAGGGGCTGGCCTTGAGCACGGACTCGGCACCCTTGATGAACAGAGCCAGGCCGGCGCCGAGCTGGATGCCGCGGACAAGCGGGAGCGGGATGTACTTGTTGACGACGTTGATCAGCCCGGTGGCGCCGAGGAAAAGGACCACTGCCGACACGGTCATGCCGGCGCTGACGATCTCTGCCTGCGACAGGTTCGATGCCAGCGCAGAGGCTGAGATGGCCTTCATGGGCTGCACACACATCTTTGCTCGAGCCAAAGGCGTCCATTGGCATGTCAGAGTGCATGGATGGAGTGATTGGTGTGCGAGCGAGCGAGCAGACGCATGCTACTCACAGGGACATTGTAGAGGAGTGCGGTGATGATGTTGAAGGCGCCGCCAAAGACGAGCGACGAGGTGAGCGATATTTGCCCCGTCCTGCCGAGCGACACCAGGATCGGCAGCAGAGTGCCGAGGTCGCCTTCAGGTGCACCGCATCAGCAAGCCGTGCCGTCAGCACCTGGCAGCATCTGGCAGCAGCAGTCGTTGCTGGCAGACACATGATGGGCACACTCACCAAGAGCGCCAGACGCTTCAGACACAACGAATCCAACCTTGCTGCGGAGCTGGCCAGCCATGGTGATGTTTGTGAGGCAAGAGTTGTTCCGAAATAATCCGGCAAGTGGTCGGAAGCCGGAAGACGGAAAGCAAAGTGGTCCACTGTGGTCGACTATCTTACAGAAGGTGTCGACAAACCGATGCAGAGTGTGATGCTTTGTTCAATGGTACGATAAAGAAAGGGAAAGGGAAAGAGGGTAACCGTGGTCAGACAACAGACCACGCACATCATGCCATCCGCTTGGCCGCAGCACCCATGCCAGATCCTGCCGAGCACTCGAGCCCCTTGCGGCCCAGGCTCTCCTTGATGTCGTCAATGTACGTGCACCGCTCGCCGCGGTTCGAGTAGAACACGCACTTGCCCGAGGGCCGGCTCGTGCCCGTCTTTTCGCAGAACGTGGTGCACGTGTCGATGGGCGGCGTGTAGAGATGCAGCGAGACGGCGCCGCGGGATGTGGGGTTGCACACCTTGTGCAGACCGATCTTATCGTGCATGTACGTGACGGCGTCGGTCGAGTAGGTGGCTTCCTGCTTGACGTGCATGCCGGCGGATGACGAGTAGTTTCCGTGCGCGTCGGGTGCATGTGCAGGCGCAGGTGCGGATGTGCCAGAGGGCGATGATGCCTCCGGCCACTCGTACTGGGTCTCACAGATGTTGCCGTCAAGGACCTTGAGCACGCAGTGCGAGTTGGCGTGGTCGTGGATGGGACTGCGTTGGTGGCGTTAGTGCGTGTCACGCGGCACCACAGGGCAGGGTCACACGCGGGGTCACAGGGCTGCCGCCAGAAGCAATGCTGTGTCGGCAGGAACAGCTGACTGGCGGAACGGCAGTGGGGCCAAATCGACCAATCAGAATGCGCGACTGTGGGGAAGGTGGAGTGGCCGTGGCAAGGCGACGGCGGCAGCGGGCGGGTGGGCAGGCAGACAGGCAGACAGGCAGACAGACTGATAGGGCAGGCAGTCGATAGTGGCTGCCCACACACCTGCCGCAGGCTGGCCTTGTCTGCTCACCAGAACGCCGTGCGTCCACCGCCAACACAGCACAGCACAGCACAACACAGCATCGCCCAGCGTCCACCAGAAGCAGCACAGCAAGCAGAGAGCACAGAGCAGAGGGTAGGCGAGCGAGCAGAAGAGTGAGGGCCTACCTTGCCTGTCCAGCGCCCCAGCACAGAATCATCAGATTGAACTTGCCGTTGCCGCCGTCGACGAGGTTGCGGGTGTACCTCGAGCCGTCAAACAGCGCAAAGCGCTCCCAGTCGTCCGGGTTCGACTTGTAGCCGGCCATGATGGTCTGGATGCGGTCCACGTCGACCGAGGCCGAGTCCAGGCCTTCGCCGTCGAGCTCGGCGTGGATGGCTGCAACGAGCTGCTCGAGCGTGGCGGGGATGGGGATCCCTGCTGCGTTGCGGGGCGTGGTGGCGAGGACGGCTGCGTGTTCGTCTGCAATGCTGGTCATGCTTGTGTGTTGTTGGTTCGCGGAGTGTTCGTGTGGTATGGAAGGGAACCCTCGAAGTACTTGCAGTTTTTATGGTAGTCGGCGGATCAGATGATCAGCCCTGAAGTCCTCGTGAGCCATCTTTGCTCACACAACGGGACCAAGGTGGCGCAAGGCGAAAGCTTAGTCCACGCTTCATTCATCGTCGCCGCCATCGTAGTGCATGCCAAACCCACTGCCACTGCCATTGCTGGCGCTGCCACTTCCACCGCTGCCACTGCCGCCTTGCTCATGCCCCACAAACCCCATCTTGCGCTTGTACTCCAGGTCCTCCTCGCGCCGCAATCCATCCAGCTCCCAGTTGCCCGTGTCCTTGCGAACACGGTGCCTCGACACATCAACGACATTGCCCAGGACCTCGTGGAGATCGATCTTGGTCCGC
The DNA here is from genome assembly GCA_025526915.1 of Entophlyctis helioformis. Taxonomy (NCBI): domain Eukaryota; kingdom Fungi; phylum Chytridiomycota; class Chytridiomycetes; order Chytridiales; family Chytriomycetaceae; genus Entophlyctis; species Entophlyctis helioformis. The sequence goes on along the minus strand of JAHLKH010000071.1, from coordinate 17,895 downwards.
ATGCCCGCAAAGACAAGGTCTGGGTCTTTGCTCTGCTGGGCAAGCAGCAGCCGTTGCACTTCGGGTGTGTTGGCCCAGTCGGCCACTTTCTTGTGGTTGCCCTTCTTCTTGTGTCGCGATGCGCCGTTGCCGCCGCCAAGGATTCTGGAGGTGCCTGCATCATGGCCACCGTACTCGTCGTCAGAATCTGAGCCAGAGTCGGAGTACTCGGACGCCGGAGATGGCAGCTCGCCGTCCTCGCCCACGATCGAATTCAGTCCCTTGCCAGGCTTGGGCTTGGGCGTCACTGCATTCGCCGGAAGCGCCGGGTTGGCAGACAGTGCCTTGTTGGCCTGATTCGTCAGCGTCGCCTTGAGCAGCTGACTGGATGTTGATGACGGCACAGCTGGCGCGTTGCTGGGTCCGCCGTATCCCTTGGCTGTCGATGGTCCCTGGTAGCTACCCAGCAGTGGCAGTTTCTGTGCATCACGATTGCAGTGATCGTGTTAGAAACATCTGCACTTGGCAACTGCAACTGCCACGACCCGCAACTCGTACAGGCTTGATGACTGGGTTTGCATCGCCAGCATTGGTCTTGAGCGTTAAAAGGATCTTGGGCACGCCTGTTGATGTGCCAGCAGAAACGAGCGTTGAGATGGCCGGCGGGGCTGCTGCTGTTGATTGTTGCTGTTGCTGTTGCTGTTGTTGTTGGGCCTGTCCACATCAGCCAATGCCACGCTGTCAATACACAGCTCTTCTGCATCCAGCGGCAATCCACTCACAGCCTTGGCCTTTACCAGACCAGACAGTCCAGAGAGCCCTGTCGGGGCAGTCGGCTGCGCGTGTCCGGCAGCCGTGTCGTCTTCAACGCGTCGCTTGTTGGTTGCACCTGCACCCGATGCCGACGGCGCAGCAGTTGACGAGGCAGCAACAGCAGCCTCGCGGTCCTTGATGGCGTTCTCTCGCTTCTTGGCCATGGCTGCCCGTCTCTCCTTCTCCGCTTGCTCCTGCACAGCGCCTTGTCAATGACAGTCACGACGAGCCGGGCAGATCATGCCCGCAAGCAAACCTTTTGAGCCGCCAGCGCAGCAGCTTGCAACGACTTGATCTCCGGCTTGGCCTTTGGTTTGGCTTTAGTAGACGCAGCAGACGCAGAAGACGCAGAAGACGCAGCAGACGCAGCAGACGCAGCAGCAGACACAGGAGCAGACACAGGAGCAGACACAGGAGCAGACACAGGAGCAATTGCTGTAGCTGCTGAGCCGGTCATGCTTGGTGCTGATGGGATCGAAGATGCAGTCGCATGCTGTGCTGGAATGGGGATCCCGGTCGGCCCACCAGCCGCGACGCTCTTGAACGCAACAGGGATGTGCGACACAACAGCCGCACTTGCACTTGCACTCGTTGTCGCAGATGCAGACGAAGTGGTCGAGCCCATGGACCCAAACGACCCAGTACGCAGCAATCGCGACGAGCCTGCCGTCTCAGCAGAGGCAGCAGGTGCAGGTGCATCATCCGCAGCATCAGCGACGGTCTCAGTGGATGTAGATGACGCATTGCCAACCACAACCCTGTCAGCAGTTGTGTCTTTCTGGACAGATCCAACGGTCGTGTTCATCTCGACGTCGTCCAGGCTGGCGTCAACCACATCGGCCACAACAGGATGGGCAGTGACCACTGGCTCCATCGGGGTTCCAATCGGCCCAGCCGATGCAAGCCTCTGCTCTTGCTGCGATTGCGAACGCGTCAACGACCGTTGGCTCGACAGCAGGCACAGGGACCGGTGCGGGCAGTGGCGCGTCAGTTGGAGGTTGTGAGCTGTGGCTGGAGCGGGAACGGGAATGGGGACGGGAGCCGAAGAGGACGGTAAAGCAGGAACCGCAGTCGTTTTGCTGAGTCCTTTGCGGAGCATGTCCAGCGAGATGGAGTGCACCGTCTTCATGCGCAGATCGCTAATCTCTCGATTGGCATCGACTTGAGAAGCAATCTGCTTGAGCATGCTTGGCGGACCAAACGACTGCGATGGCTGGGACTGCGATGGTTGGGCTGGTGGAACGGCTGATGAGACTGCAGACGAGATCTGCGCAGGTGCAACCGGATCGACAGCTGGCGTCGCAACCCGGGCATCGGCAGGGACATCGGCAGGGACATCGGCAGGCTTGGGTCGCTTGATTGCTGACACTGCGCCAGTCTCCTCGACCTCGGTGACAGACTCGAGCGACCGCTTGGCCGTGGCTTGCACGGCCCTATCCGCGAGTCCGAGTGATGACGAGGTGGATGACGCGTCTGAGACTTTGGAATGCGTTGAGCGACCAAGCTTGGGCAGCTTCTGCATCATGCCCATCATGCCCGTGGTGCTGAGCGGTGCAACGACACTCTCGGAGCCAATGCTCAGGTCAGAGAGACCGGCCATCTTTGCGACACGTGATCGAGTTGGCTGCTTCCTTGTGGCTGTTGTCTCGGTGGTTGTTGCCTGTTGCTCTGGCTGTTGTGGCTGCTCTGGTATGGCCGCGACGGCTGCTATGGGCTGCTCTTGTGCGACTGGCGGCTGTACAGGCTCTGAGACGTCTGCAGCAGGGATGGCTGGCATCGTCGAGTCCGCAGCCGACTCCACCGACGCATCCACAGGTGTCTTCTCGACGGGCAAAACAGGCTCTGCTTCTGGCGAGGCTGGCTTGTCAGGCTGATCGGCAGCAGAGCTAGTGCCGACCTGCGTCTCAGTAGCAGCACGAGCATCATCGGCCGGATTGCGGGCCTGCGGCTCTGTTGCTGTTTCTTGGGTCTCGTTGGCATCAGCAGCGCCGGCATCGCCACCAGTCGCTGGTTGCTGAATGGACGCGTCAACGGCAACACCAGTGCTGTCATCGCGAGCAGCTGGAGTTAGGACAGGCTCGTTTGGAGGAGTCGGAGTATCGCTTGGTGCTGACGCAGCCTCTGTCTCGACGTCGGCATTGGACGCGCTGGTTCCCTCTGACGCGGCATCGCCGTCTTCAAGAGCCGTAGCAGCCTTGCCACGCTTGGCTCGTGTTGCACGTTCTTTGCGAGCTGGGGCGACCGCAGGATCTGCAGAGGGCAGTGGTCCGGCAGCAGCCGCCACCTTGGTGCGCTTGCTCTTGCGAGCAGGGTCGGACGGGGCAGCAGCTGGCGCGGCGGTGCTCGATGTGTCAAGGTCGATCTGGCTGGCTGAACTCGAGTCGATGGACGCATCGAGCAGCATCTCGGAAGCCGGCTCTACAGGCTCGCGCGTCTGAGAAGACGAGGCGGCAGCTGCTTCGGACGTGTCTGGTGCAGCCAAAGCGTCCGACGGCAGCTGATCGGCAGGGTCGGCCGTCGTTGCAGGCGAGGCAGCGACGCCGCTCGAGTCCGCCTTGGCGGCCTTGGCGCGCGGTTTCTTGGCCGCACGCACCTTGCCCTTTGCAGTCTGCGGCTGGGGAGGCTGCTCGGACACTTCCTCGGCACAGGCGTCGCTCGCTGGCTGGACAGCAGCGGATAGGTCGACGGCGTCCATGTCCACGTCGTCAGCAGCCGCAGTCTCGACGCTGTTCTCGGCCGTGCTGCTGGCGGCTGCTTGCTCAACGAGCATCTGCTCTTGCACAGGCTGTTCCTGAGGCTGTTCCAGTGGCTGTTCCAGTGGCTGTTCCAGTGGCTGCTGCTGCTGCTCCTGAGGGTGCTCCTTATCCTGCTGCTGCTGCTGCTGCTTCTTGGTGGCCATGGCCTGCAGACTGGCCTTGAGCAGCGCCAGACGCTGCGACAGCGCATCCTCCGATCGCTGGTTGGCTGTGTGCAGGGCGGCGTGGAAGGCGAGCATCAGCCCGCTCAGCGCCTGCTGCTGTTGCTGTTGTTGCTGCTGCTGCTGCTGCTCATGGCCCGGCTGCTCCTTGGGCTTGACCGCCCTTCTCTTTGCTGCGGCGGCCGTCTTGGCGGCCGTCTTGCCAGCCGTGCCGCCCCTCGCCGTCGCCGTCGTCGCAGTGGCAGTCTCGACCATCTCGGCGTGATCGTGGAGCGCTTACCGTTCAAGTGGCCGAATCGGACACCTGCCCACTTGTCCACAAGGGCATCATGCGAGCCAAGACACTACAGATCCTCTGGCACGAGCGCCAGCCCATCTTCTCGGTCGACTTTGAGCATGCGTCTGCGTGCCGTGCAGCCGCTGCAGGAACGGCCGACGCCGTGCTTGGGCGGATGGCGACGGCCGGCGGCGACCAGCATGCGCGGGTGAGGCCTTTCGGACACTGCGGTTGTGGGCGATCGGTGCTGCAGGCGGCTGATGTGCTGGCTGATGGACTGACCGATGTGCTGACCGATGGACTGGCCGCCTTGTGCAGATATGGCGAGTGCTGCGCTCGCACGGCCAGCCGCCGGCCATGGAGTATCTGGCGACGCTGTCTCGCCACTCGGCAGCCGTCAACTGCGTGCGCTGGTGTCCGTCTGGTGCGTCTCGCTCTGTCTCGTGTGCGTGTGTGTCTCGCCACTGACCGTGCCCTGCTCGGTGCGTCGCTTGTCTCACAGGAAGCCTGCTGGCGACCGGCGGCGATGGTGCGTGCACTCGCCCGCCTTTGACTGCATCCATTGCTGCACTGACGCTCCTGGACGGCCGCCACAGACGGCGCTATTCTGATCTGGCAGCAGAGCGTGTCGGGCAGACCCGACATGCCCGCGCTGGGAGACGCCAACGACGACGATGCCAAGGAGACCTGGCGGGTCTCCACCTTGCTGCGGTAGGCGATCACTGATCCATCGCTCCATCTGGCTGTCGACTGCTGGCCTGGCTCTGACAGCCTGCAATGTCCAATGGTCCAGTGGCACAACCGTCGAGCTGTACGATCTGGCGTGGTCGCCCAACGGACGCTACATTCTGTCTGCCTGCATCGACAACACCTGCCGCATCTACGACGTCCAAGAAAGCATGTGGTCTTGCCTTGCAGCTGTCTGTGCGTCCCCAACGTGTGCACCATCTGTGCAGCTAACACGCCGATCGTGCATGGACCGGCAGACAAGTGCATTCATGTGCTTACGGACCACCAGCATTTCGTCCAGGGTGTTGCGTGGGACCCTCTGTCTCAGTTTATTGCCACGCAGAGCAGTGACAGGTATTGCAGGGCATCGTGTCTGGTTGACACATTGGATATGCATTGACACTGCTGCGCAGATCCGTCAACACGTACTCGATCAGCTTATCAAAGACCGGCAGCATCACAACAAAGGTGCTTGCAAGCACTCTAGGATCGACACGGCAAAGATGTCTGGTGGCTCTGCGCCACCTGAAGCAGCAGCAGCAGCACCCATAGCAGACTCATTGGCTGCATCTATAGAGTCTGCCGGCACATCCACCGCGCTGGAAGAAAAGGAACCGGACGCATCAGACAAAGTCAGCGCGCTGTTCTGCAACGAGAACCTCACTTCTTTCTTCCGCCGTCTGGCATTCTCGCCGGACGGATCCCTTCTGATCGCGCCAGCTGGCATTGCAGCCTCCAAGGACACGCCAGCAGCACCGTCGACAAAGACCGGACAGCCGACTGCTGGTGGTTTGGTGGGCGATGCAACTCCGTCGTCCACGCAGACCACCAACACTGTGTACATTTTTGGCAGGACGCAGCTGTCTGGGTAGGTGCCTCGCTCTCATCGCCGCAGCAGACTGCCGGCTGACCTCCATGGCCACGGTGCAGCGATCCCCTTGCACATCTGCCAGGACACAAGACGCCGGCCATTGCCGTCCGCTTCAACCCGCTCCAGTACCGGCTGCACCAGCCCACGCTGGACCGCGGCATCCCACCCGTCATCCGCTTACCCTACCGCTACATCTTTGCGGTCGCCACGCAAGACTCTGTTGTGGTCTACGACACGCAGCACACGCGTCCCATCGCGGTTCTGGCCAACATGCACTACACGACGCTGACGGATGTGGCGTGGTCTGCGTGTGGCCGCGTTCTGGTCATGTCGTCGTCGGACGGGTTCTGCTCCATGGTCGAGTTTGAGGACGGCGAGTGGGGGCCGTGTACGAAGGGCCTGCCGTCAGCGATGCTGTCAGTGATGCTGTGTTGAAGCCGATGCGGGGCTTGCTGCTGGCAAGGACGCGGACGACAAGGACGAGACGATGGATGTCGCCATGGCTGACGAGCAACAATCGCAGCAGCCTGCATCTGTGCCGCCTTGCCGTCTGTGCCGTCTGTGCAGCCAGATCAGCCAGGACAGCCGGCTGTCGTGGCAGGTGCGGCGACGCCAGCGGCCAAGAAGCGCCGCATCGCACCAGTGTTTGTCGGTCCATCTGGCGGTGGATCGTCTGTAGTAGCCACTGCAACGGCCTCTGCAACGGCCTCTGCAGCAGTCCATGTACCTTGCAATGAACCAGCCTCGACGGATTCTTTCTGTCCTTGCCTGCAGTGCCACAGACGTCGTTCAGATGACGCTGGCACTCAGCGAGGCAGATGTTCGCAGCTGGCAGGCACGCCGTGGACACCGCTCAACAAGGACAACGAGACGCTGCCGTCGTCTGCGCACACGTTCCACACCCGTCTCACGCCGCAGCTCTACACGCAGTCGGCATTCACCCGCAACTCGTACGTTGTGCTCGTCTCGGACTTTCGCCGTGTGTGGTGGGAGAAGGCGGACACGGACGCCGTGCGGGACAAGCTGCGCCGATCGAACCCCAACCTGGCTGCGACGCCGCTCGACAAGATCCTCGCCTACGTGCGCAACTTTCTTGTGCCGCTCGAGGGCTCGCCCGCCTTCAAGTACGACGCACACATCACCGGCCATGTGGGTGCCTCTTTCGCACACTAGCGACTGCTTGGACTGCTTGCGGCTGCTTGCGGCTGCTTGCAACTGATCTGGCGGCACTCGTCCAGGCAATCGACCTGTCGTTCCGCGGCAGCATCGGCAGCCTCCCATTCGAGTGGCAGTTTGACGGCCGGCTCGCACGGCCAGACGCCGAGTCGGGCTCGGTGGCCAGCGATCTGCTGTTCCGGAGCCTCGTGTCGCCCATGTTTGAGATGCTGCAGCTGTACGCGGATCGCACGCGGAGACTGATGGCCATGGTCGAGAGCCGCGACATGGAGTTGCAAGCGATCCGCCAGCGATTGGGGACGGCCGCGGGTGGGAGTGCTGCCGATGGTGGGTTTGATCGGCAGGCGTTTGACGAGGCGGGCGTCGACAAGGTGGGTGCATGTGCGGGGTCGGGTTGGACGGAGAGTTGCTGACATGGCCAATGCGATCACGGGCTGTATGGCGTGACGTGGGCTGGCTGGTGGGCTGGCGTTTTACAGAATTCGCCGTTTGAGCCAGTGGGCGGGCAGGGACTGCCGCAGACGCTGCTCGCCAACGAGGATTGCGGGCGAGTCTGCGGCTCATACACGCGCGCAAGCAGCGGCTGGCTGCACAGGGACACGGACAAGGGCAGGGGGCAGGCTGGTGCCGTTGATGGCGACGCGCTGCCAGAGGGACAGGAGCTGCCTGTGATTGAGCCCGTTGACGAGGTATGTGCCACACCGACAGCGATCGTGCTGGCAGTGTCTGGTGGGCTGACGGCTAGATACCGGCATGCGCGTGTGCACAGGAGGCCGACGAGGCCGCCAAGCGGCTCGAGCAGTCCCTCCTACGCGACGCGCGCAGACACGAGCTGGAGCTCGCCAAAGCACGCGACGCAGAGAAGCGCAAGCGCCGGCGTCTGTAGCCTTCCTCCAAACCTCCCCCGATCCGTCCAGATCCGACCCGCCGACCAATAAACCAGGCCAAAGAAACGCCATGTATACAACAAGCAGCCCCTATACGGCAGCTTCATTCCCTGATCCCTTCTTTGCCGCCTTCTTGGATGCCTTGCGGTCCTTGCGCTTGAGGGCAGTCATGCGCGACCGCGCGACCGCCGTGAACGCGTCTGTAAAGGCCAGCAGCTGGTCCGCCTCGACGACCGAGCTGATCTTGCGGTTGCCAGCCACGGCGCGGATGATGGACGGATACAGCGTGGTGGGCGATGCCAACGCCTCCTTGGCTGTGGCGTCTTTCTTGGCTGCGCGTTCGAGCGGATATGCGTCTGTCCAAGGAGAGGGGGGATGCGCAGGCGTGAGACATGGCGATGGATTGACAGCGGGCAAGCGGACAGCGGCGGCTTACAGCGCTTCATGGTGATATATACAGTGCCCTTGGTCTGTGTCTGGTCGTACAGGTCGGCCAGCCGAGCGAGGAACTGGTTGGCGGGCCAGTGGCGTATCTGCAGTCAGCCTGTGCAGAGTCTGACGGCGACTTCTGGTGTCTCACGGTGTCTCATGGTGTCTTGTGGCAAGCACGCACCTGGTCGTTTGTGAGCAGGCCCATAGCGTGTGTGTGTGTGTGACTGTGTGTGGGCAGTGGTGGGCAGCAGAGTCGGTGCTGAGCAGCAGGCCAGCGGGGAGCAGCAGCAGGCGATCTCGGTTCAAGCGATTTCCAGCGAATCTGCCGGCCAAGGCAACAACGCAGCGCGCCCCACCGCACCAATGAGACTCGTCAGGTGCGTCTGCCGGGCGGCCGTACGCAGCGTGCGTGCGTCGCAGCCGGGCGTGGCGGCCACGGCTGGCAAGCGGGCGGCCATGCGCATGTGGATGGATGCGTCCCGCCCCATCCACGTCGCCTGCTGGATGGGATGGCTTCGCTGGCTCGGCCGGCTCGGCGCAGATGGATGGCGAGCTGGCTGGCTGGCCCAGCGGGCTGTGCAGCCAGATGATCGATCTCTCGCGGCACAGACCCTGGCCGCCCACTCGGCGGGCTGCGCTTGGCTACTGCTGGTGCTGTCGGTGCTGGTGCCCATGCTGCTAGTGCAGACGACTAGCAGCTGCCTGTCTGCCTGGCACACGCCACGTCACGCCATGCCATGCCACACCACTCCACAGCCACACCACGCACGGCTGCCACGCTTGGCTCGCCGACTCAGCCACACACAGACTGACACAACCCCTGCCGTGACACTCCAACATGTACCTCTCGGACACACTGCGCTCCTCTCGCCTCTCCCGACACCACCAGATTCCTGATGAAGTGCTGGAACGAGACGGTGACCATTGAGCTCAAGAACGGCACCATCGTGCAGGGCACCATCACCGGCGTCGACATCCAGATGAACACCCACCTGAAGACGGTCAAGATGACGGTGCGGTCCAAGGACCCCGTGCACCTTGAGACGCTCTCCATCCGCGGCAACAACATCCGGTACTTTATCCTGCCGGATGCCCTGCCGCTCGACACGCTGCTCATTGACGATGCGCGTCGGCCCAAGGACAACAAGAAGGCAGACTCAAAGGGCGGTGCGCCTGGACGTGGACGCGGTCGTGGACGCGGTGGGCCGCGTGGTGGTGGCCGTGGCGGCGGTCGGGGCCGGGGACGATAAGCTCTCCTGCCGCCGGACTGGATCCACGGAAAGAGACTTGCAGAGGTGTGCAGAGTGCGAGATGGGCCAAATGGACAAACGATGCGCGATGCAAGGAACAGCTGGAATGGGAAGTGCCGACAAGCTGGATCTTCTGGATGGCGCTATCCCCTCTTGCTGCATGTGCACACGGCCGCATCGCTCTATCCTCTCCGCACAACTCCCGCCTTTCTTGCAGTGCTCTTCCAATAATAATGCCTTGTACAGAACCATTGTTTCCCCCCGTTCGCATCAAAGGCTGCAAGGGTATTGCCGGGCTGTATTTACAAGATGTAGTTGATGGGAGTGTGCGATCTGGGTCAATGGTATTGAGCGCAGAGTGCTAGATCTGGAACGCCCAGACTTCGAGGGCAAAAATGTGAAAGTCTGGCGTGCTTGACAAGGCCTCGTTTGCAAACGTCTCGCACGGCTCGCTGTGTCCGTTGTACAGCTCGTCGTCGATCCACAGACCAAACCGTCCTTGGCTGTGCCATGCATCCCATGTCCGTGATTATCAGTGGATCGTTGCCTTACAGACACGCCAAGATGGGGCAGACGTACCCGCCACCAAAGCAATGCAATGCGATTCGCACAGCATCAGATAGTCGTTCTTGCCCGTCGCCGGGTACACGCTCACTTCTCCAGTCTCGCTATTCTTCTTCCACAGGAAACTGCATCATTCGACTCGCGTGAGCACCGCGCATCTGCGCATCATCGCCGGTGCAACAAGGCGTGGGGGCAGAGACAGGGACTCACCAGCTGCCGTTGCCGAAATACCCGGCCGCGACTGCCAGCTCCTGGCTGCCAAATGCACCAAACACGTTGCCGTTCTCGTCGCGGATGGCCACCAGACACGGGCCAACCTCGGCACACCGGCCGTACAACGTGTTCAGCGAGATGCCGTGCTGCTCGATGCTGTACACGAGATCGAGCGAGCTGGCTTCCCTGACGAGCGGCGGCAAGTACGAGTGTATCTGCCTCTGGTGTGTCAGCGCAGGGTCTGGCAGAGAAAGCGCGTGGGGCGACACGAAAGGTGCGGGCCGCTTACCTCGCTGGCGATATCAAACGTCAGGACAACGGTATCAACGGTCGATGACCGGCCGTTGAGCGTCAACGCATGCATGGCATACGCTGCATCGATATCCGATGGCGCAGATCCCACCACCACCTCTGATCCGCCGCCCGTGTTGCTGTCCGTCCAGCTGCCAACGCCGCTGCCTGCCGCGTCTGCTGCACTCGACGACCGCAGATCCAGTACGCCTTCTTCAAGGGCTTGGCCGCCACCTCGGCCAGGCGGCGACAGGGATCCCGTCCCCAGCCCAATAAAGTCCCATATAAACGACGAGAGAGAGGCGTGCTCTGCCATGTGGGCCGCGGACGATGCCGGCGCGGAGCCGGCCGTCGACAACGGGCCGGACGCCACATAGCCGAGCGATGGCGTGCCCGTTGCCACGGAGATGGGAGCACTGCGCATTGGCTCCATGCTGGGCGTGTGCATGGGCTCGAGCGCGGTGGGCGATGAGGACACGGCCGGCGGGGACGTGGCCGAGGACGGCACGGGAGCGGTGGGGATGCCGAGTCGACGGGCGAGCGCAGCAAGGCGTTTGCAAGCGACGATGCCAGTGCCAAAGATGAGCGAGAGCAGCGGTTTGGCGTGTGGCTGCTCGTCGTCTGACGCGGCGATGGTGCTGGCATGCGTGTGTGTCTGCGTGTGCGTCTGCGTCTGTGTCTGCGTGTGGGTCTGCGTCTGTATCTGTGTGTGCGTCTGAAGGTGGTGGTCGCTGCCGGCCGTCACGTCCAGCGCAGAGGCGGTCGGCGAGATGTAGTTGTCGGGGATGACGCTCGGCGGCGGCGGTAAGTGGGCAAGCACCTCGGCTTCGACGGCTGCAGGTACCTGGACGGCTTCGACGGCACCGCCCTTGGCTGCATGCACACGCACGGGCTCTGGGCCGCTGTCTTCCTCGACGATGACGTCCTTGCTGTCCAGCACGTCGCTCATTGCGAGTTTTGGCTTTCGCTGTGCGGGCAAGTGTGCGTTCAACGTGCGACGCGCGCTTCATTGTGGGGGCGGTCTGCCTGCAAGTGATCAGTTCATCTTAGTCGTCGCCGCATCACCGCTGGATCACTGGCACTGGCTGGTCCAGCCTGTCTGCAAGGTTGCGCGGCAGCAGCGGCCCAAACAGCGGCTTGTCGATCATCAGCAGCACACGCAGGTCGTTCTACATCCATTTGTCAGTGCCAGCATCCATCAGCGCAGCAGCATCAGCATCGGCACACAAGACGCACCTCGATGGTGTCTGGACAGCATTGGCACATCAGCTGGACAAGCAGCTGCAGTCGATCGCCCAGAAGTCGCGCATTGGCATCTACATCTCGCATGTCAGCGGAATGCACACACCATGCCACTGCGACAAGCCTGCTCGCCTCACCATTGCGACGAGCATCGGCAAGGAACGGCATCTGCAGCAACCGCCATGTTTCCGCAACAGACTTGAGCACCTGTCCCTGGTACATGTGCATCCTGCAATCGAAACTCAAGTCAGCCGAGACCGCTGCCGTTGTGTGGCCTAGAGCGGTCGCCGTACCGTGCCCAACCACCAACTTGGATCGCTGCAATCAGAGTATCGGCAGCAGCAACCTGTGATTCAAAGTCCCGTTGGTGGACCTCGAGCACCTCGCAGACCGTTCCAACAGTTGCTTTGAGGGTCTTGAACACGAGCACCGGACACAGGCCCACGAGCATCCGCATCTCCTTGAACAGAATCTATCGCACAGCACAACAGGCATGAGCTATCAACGTAGTCACAACCCTTTGCAGCGCACATTGGACTCACACGCAGCGCTTTGACAGAGCCGCCCATCGCAAATGCGAACCGCCCCATCACAAACTCGCGGATGTGCCTGTCAAGACCAGCCACCCACTCGTCCGACCCCTTCTCCCACACCACGTCGACCATCTCGCGCATCGCAACAAGCGCATCGTCCATCAGCCCGGGATCCTCGCCCATGTACGACACACAAATCCCCAGCGCGTCCATGAACACGTGCCCAAGTCCCGTGCGTCGCACGTCTTCGGGCCGAGACTCTTGCACAAAACATTTGCGGAGCAGGGCGATGCCGACACGCTTGTACCTCGGCTCGTGGTCGTCAAGGAGACTCAGGACGGGCGGGAGGAGCAGGTGCTGCAGGGGTGCTACCCGTGGTGCAGTGAGCTGCGATGCACAAAACTGGAGCACAGATACCGCGGCCGGTGTCGAGTCTTTCCATGGCGTCTGCCGGTCAAAGTATCGCGAGGCGTGTCGGCTTTGGCGGCTGTGGTGCGTGTCGGCACGCGTGCTCCTGATGCCGTGATGCTTGGATGCACAAACAGCGGCTTGATATAGTCGGTCAGGATGGACTGGGCGTGTGACGCGACGAGGTCAGACACGGTAGCTGCATTTTTGAGGCGGCGCAGTGCCTCGAGAGATTTGGATGCAGCCTCGCGAGCAGATGGTGACGACCACGTGGCGATCGATGGGTCGCCCAAGTATCCCGTGCAAGCTATGAGGATAGAGCGTGCAACCGTGTCTGGCAGTCGTGCCTTGACTGCATGGTGGTTGCTGGCATCGCCTGCAAGGCCAAGCAGCTTGGCAAGGACTGACAGAACGGCTGGCGACTGCTTTGTGAAGAGCTGCATGGCCGGCGACTGTGCGCCAGACTCTGATGCAAACGCCGATGGCACGTCCAGCACTCTGATGCATAGCTGCACTGTGTCGATATCAAGCAAGTTTCCAGTAGTGTCCTTGTCGGACGGCACCGAGAGTTGCACGTGCTGGATCGTCTCGTCAAATGCCGTCCAAGCATTGAACGTATGCTGACTTGGATGTGATGTGGGTGCACTGCCGATAAAGGACGCGAATGTGGAGCACAGCTTGCTGGCTGGCATGTGCGTTGCCACTGCAATAGCAAGAATCCTGATCCATAAACTGTTGTTAGCAGCCAGTCTGGCATTGCATCCAGTAAGATTGGCGCAAACCTTGCAGAGGAAGGATCGGCTGAAAGAAGTAGTGTGATGGTGCGGATGGCATCCAACGCATCTGTCCGATCATCCAGCAGCATTGGATACACCTCCAGAATGCCTGCAATCAGTCGCGCAAGTCTGTGCAGGCACTGGTATCCATGCTCTCGTCCACACTCTGCAGCTTGGTGATACTCTGCGCACATGCTGTCAGCAGTTGTTGCTTGTGCATGGTGGCGTCGACAGTGGACAAACCTTGCGATAGATCAGCTTGGCGTGATCGCTGAGAGATCCAGATCTGAGAAGGTGCTCTCGCGCATCTGCAGGCAGTCCGTGTGGGTTCTTGGCGGCCAAGCGTGCGAATTCGTGAACAACTTCGTCGATCCAAATGCCGTGGGCGGCATGCACATCCACCAGAGATGCAACGCCAGCTGCCGCCAACTGATCGTGGGTCTCGTCTCTGCATGCTCGCTGTATTTCAGCAAGAATCCATGTCTCTGTCGCAAGTGTTAGTGGCGGCACTGATCGGCCAACGAGGATCTTGACGCACCGGCTGAGCGATCCAGAGACGGAGCAGGGCCGTGCGACAGACGAGCCACGACCGAGCGACCCAGCAGATGCACGGCCGCTACACGGACATCTCTGTGTGCATGTCCAGACGCACGGCGAGCGAGATCCAAGACGGTGTCGCTGGCAGAGACTCCGCCGAGATGTAGACAAGCAGCGATGGCCTGCGACAGTGCACACATGCATGTCAGCGGACGATCCGAAGCCAGTGCACAAGCAGGAGTACGAGCAGGAGCAGCACAGGCAGTGGCGGCAGCACGGCCCACTTACAGCCAGCGTCTCGGCCAGGTGTCCAGCAATGAGCGGTTCGTCGAGCCACTGCTCGGCCACAGTCGCCGCAACAGTATCCAGCGTCGCCGCAAGGCTCTCTGGCTGGCTTCCAGCATGCTGCAGATGGAGCGCCAGACGCTGCAGCTTCTGCTGGCCGGCAGTGCTCGCTGTGCCGTGTGTGCTGCCCAGCAGGCCGTCCACTGCTCGCTGGAGTCGTTCAAGGCGAGGTCCATCCGCCGACTGCTTTCCGGCTGATCGAGATGCGCGGCAAACCAACGACGACAACGACGACGACATCGACAACGCTTGCTGTGCCTACCGACGGCCTGCGGCAACAGATACAGCCGCAGCAGACACAAGAGGCCCGCCAGAGCAGCAGCGGCACTCTATCCGCTCCACACGCCCATGAGCATGCGCACGGCAGCAGACAGACCCACAACAGCAACGAGCAGGGCGATGACGACGATGATGACGATGACGACGACGAAGAGGACGACGAAGAGGACGGCGACGAGCTGCCCGCACGGCTGCGGCCGCAGTTCTTCTGGAACCGCTCCGTGTTTGTGTGTCCCTGGCCAGGCTGCCCGTCAGACACCCGCCCCACGCGAGACCCGACAGCCGCCCTCGACCATCTGCGCACCGTCCACAACGTGCACGTTGAGCAGGTCCGCCATGTCATGCCGTTCCTCGACGCCTACATCGCCCACTGGGCCGACCTGGTCGACCGATCGTCCCCTGTCGATGTCCTCGCACCCTGCAAGATCGGCCCGCGCTACTTTCTGGGTCGGCCCGGCTTGCTTGAGCTTGACGATGCCGTGCGTGCGCGGTTCAGACAGGAGACGCTTGAAGCGGTCCTGCGGGCACAGGAACGCGAGCGGCGTGACGAGGCACAGCTTGCGCGGCAGTGTCTGTTCTGCAGACATGTGCTCAGCAACCGAGCCGATCTGTTCCAGCACATGTTTGAGGAGCACAGCTTTAGTATTGGGCTGCCGGACAATCTCGTGCATGTTGGCGACTTTCTCGACACGCTCCAACGGCATCTGACTGCGTATGTCACGACATGAGGAGGCTGGATTGGATGGCGTGGCATCGCATCGCATCGCATTGACTGACATGATGCATTCTGCGGCAGAATGGAGTGTCTCTACTGCGAGCGCACTTTCAAGTCGAACATTGTGCTGCGCAAACATATGCGCAAGAAGAAGCACTTCAAGATCAATCCGCGTAACCAGTACTATGACCGCTATTACATCATCAACTATGCCGAGCCAGACGCGACGGCACTCCGCGACGAGGAAGAGCCACAGGAACACGAGTGAGTCCTGCGTGTATCTGTCCAGTCTGTGTTCTGCAAGGCTGACACTGGCTCGCGTTGGAACGGATAGCGACTGGGAAGACTGGAACGACACGGATGCGGAAGAGCCAACCATGTGTCTGTTTGACGAGACGGTGCATCCGTCGCCAGAGGACGCGCACGAGCACATGAAACAGACACACAGCTTTGACCTGCGGTCTATAGCCCGCGACCACCGGCTCCGCTTCCACGACGTGATCCGTCTCATCAACTATATCCGCTCACGCACCTGCCAGACCACCTGTTTCTCATGCGCCGCGGTCTTTGACACGATGGATGATCTCGGCCGGCATGTCACTGACCGCGACTGCGGGCTAGGCATACCGCCCAAGAGCGACGCGCTATGGACCGATCCTCAGCTCCTTGTCCCGCTGTATGAAAACGATCCGTTGCTCACGCTTGACGTGCTGGATGACGGCGGCGATGGCGATGGCAACGACGAAAGCGGGGCGGGCAGCGAGGCGGGTGAAATGGACCACGTGCATTCAGAGTCTGGGCCGCAGTTTGGCGGCATTGTTGCACAGATGCTGAATGACCTTGACCTGAACTGAGCTGAGCTGGCCTGAATAAACGCTGTAGTATTGTCTATTGCTTGTATTGTATGTGATCAAAGCGCGAAAACTAGAGCAAGGAACGCAGGTGTAGGGGAACGGGGAGTTGGTGCAACACAGCCTTGACGCGGCGTAGTTACGGCGCGATTCGTTGAGCAGCAGCAGCAGCAGCAGCAGCAGCAGCAGCAGCAGCCGAGGCGGTGGTCGTGACCACCGTTACTGAAATCTCCTCGTCGGTCTTGGCATAGTCCAGCAGAAGCGGAGAGTCTTCGCTCATATCCTCTGCATCTGCGTCATTGCAGCAACGGCGAGCCTGGCAACAGCAGCCACGCTTCACCAACGCCTCGATCTTTTCTTCGCGGTACGACAGCCAGATGCCGGCGCATGACAGGAGTGCCAGACAAACAAACTGGGCAAAGCGTACAATGTACATGGCCGTCTCGACGCGGCTCAGCCGCTCGCCAAACGCGTTGATGAGCGGGTCGCGGCAGCCGGGCACGTCGGCAATGCCACGAGCCCAATGCCACGAGGTTGCAGTAGTTGGCTTCGTCTTCGGGCAGGCTGTCGGGAATCGGGGCGTGTGGGTCGATGTTGTTGAACGGCGTCAGCACGAGCCGGTCGGCGGCATCGGCAAACCCACAGCAGTCGAGCGAGTTTTGGATCTGCACGAGCGTGTGCGGGTCTGATGCGAGGCTGTGGTCCCATGACTGGCTGAGCGAGCTGACGAGGGTTTCTGGGGACGAGAGCCATGCCACGGTCGAGTCTGTAAACTGGGCTGTTGAGACGACGAGAAGAAGGATGGCCGTCTGTTGCGCGCGTTTGGATCATGCGTGGTCGACGCCAGGTGGACGCGTTTGGTCAGGCAGGACCGTCAGCAACTGCAACAACAAAGCACAGAAAGCACAGCTCGGCACGGAAAGAAACGCAGCCTTGCCAGGCAGCACGAGCAGGGTGGTGGCAGGTGGGCGACTCACGGCACGAAGAGCTTTCCATTTCTTGAGGTAGTTGGCCGCAAACACAGCGACAATCAGCGAGCTCTTGGCGACAGAGTAGCAGTCAAACACGAGAGCAAACTGAGTCGACGCGTGGAAGGTCGGCTGCTCGCCCACCATGGGCAGATCCGGCCCATTGACGGCGTAGTCCTTGAAGGCAAACACAAGCGCGCCGACCGTTGCGACAATGGGCACGACCGTTGCTGCATAGACGAGCGTCGACGTCTTCTTGTTGCCCGTGTCTGCCATGTTTGGATTTTATGGCAAGGTGCGTTTGTTGACCAATCGGAGCGCGAGTTTGGCATTTTCGAACATAAAAAGGCGAGCGGCCCAAATTCGGGCTTTCCCCCACCAGCATTATTTGTTTGTCAGGGCTCCACGGGCCACCTCAGTCAGCACACGCAGCAGCAGCAGCAGGCAGACAAGACAGCAGACAGCAGACAGCCAACATGACCACCTTTGCATTCCCTGGCCAGAGCCGTCCCCCGGCAGCGCAGACACCTGTGCCTGCCTTGCCGTCGTTGTCGTCCGCTGCCGGCCGCATGGCTGCCCCCTTCAGTGTCGGTGTCCAGAGCCTGCTCCAGCAGCAGCAGCAGCAGCTCAGCCAGCAGCAGCAACACCAGCTGGAGCTCCAGCGCCAGGCTCAGCAGCAGACTGCCAGTCAGACGCTGATCCTGAACCAGCAAAAGGCAAAGGAGGAGGCGCAGGAGAGAGCGCAGGCACAGGCGCAGGCACAGGCGCTCGCCCAGGCCAACTCGCCCGCCGGCCATGTCACCAACATTGCCGAGCTTGTCCGGGCCGTTGAGCAGCCAAGC